>UELV01134188.1:0-17803 GCA_900490015.1 Megastigmus stigmatizans | reverse complement strand
TGTATATATATATTATATCTGTATATAATTAAATTTATATATAACCTGATGTAAATTAATGAGTTCGGTTGACCGCTTCGCCAGCATTTATTAGGCAGTTTCAACTAGACAGTAATTACTTCTAAAGTCAAATCGGAAAAAACTCAGTTATGATTAGGCAAGGCTAAACGTTTAGAAATACACATGATTGACATGACCGCGCTATTATATACACATTCATCGGTATCACATAATTGTCATAACCTATTACATAATAAAATTCTATAAAGTCTAATATTAAAGTTAAATATATATGTATATACATTTTTTTGCGGCGCATAAAAGACTTTTTCCGTACTTCTAGCTAATAACTCAAGCGCAGGAGGTTTAAGGTAAAAAAATTGTATTAAATATTCGAATCAATTTTTCTAAAAAAATTCATATTTTTCGAAATAATATCAGGAAGAGCGAAAAAAATCTAATGATCTACGTCTTTTGAACTTTTCTGGGAGCCTTACCGTTCGTTTATGAGCGAGTTGAACAGAGCGCTTTTTATGCGAAAAATGCGCCGTTCACGCCCGCTGTTTGTTTATACTGGGTATATAGTATATTTTAAAGAGGAAGCTCGCCCAAGATCAAACGCGGAAAGAGTGAAAAAAAAAATTAAATGATACAGCACTAAATAAGTCAAGGTATATTTGAACTTTTTGAACAACATTTAGTTTGTTTTACTCGAATTCGCTCTCAAACGTCGCTACACCCACACAAGCCACAGGAAATTGCACTGGCCTGCGGTCCAGTGCAAAGCATCAGCATCTCGCTCCGCGAGAGGAATCAGCACCTCGCTCCATAAGGGGAATACTCGCATCTAAGAGAGGAACACCAACATCGTCATCCCCATCGAGCAGGCCCCCACGGCTATTCGGCACCGCCTTCGAAATCTCGGAAAAACTGTATTACACTTCTCGACTTCGATCAAATTAGTTAAATTAATTAAATAATAGTTCAATTAAAGCAATTTATATAAATTTAAATGAATCTAATGAATTGGGTACTTTTTGCACGTTAAACAGGCACCTAAAGTCAATTTTACGCACTTAGTTATAAAAATTACTATTTCGATGATGAAACAAGGCGAAAATGTGATTTTATGTCCACTGCATCGGAAACAGTATTTTTAATTAACGCACTCTGAAAAAAGCTATAAATCGTCTAATATAGCTCGTAGATTGCTCATTTTGGTTTTAAATTGCGGTAAGGTAAATGTATTTTAAGGCGAATAAACTTTTGTCAGCATTCACAATTACAGCAAGATAACTTTCTTAATGTTGTCGACGGTCGGTCAAAAGATAAGGTTAAGGATCAGCAGTCTGCTTCGCTGTCTTAAAACAAGAGTCGACCATGTATGCCACGCTCACGTCACTATCTCGATTGACCGTCGCATTTTGATAGAGTACGGGAGATTTTTTCACTTTTTAAACTATTTGAGCTTAATTCTGTTATTCACATTGACTTTTTTTAAGCATTTTATCAAGAAAGTTTATCAAGAAAAAAAAAACTGGGGTCATGTCAGTCATGTGTATATCTAGACATCTAGCCTTGCTTAATCGTAATCGAGTTTCCGATTCGCTTTTCAAAATACTGATATTAACTAGCCGAAACATTTAATTTTCTACCGCAGGAAATTATAGTCGTATTTCAAATTTAATAAAGGCGTATTGGGATCTAAGATCTTTTGGGCTGTCATCTGATGGCAAAAAATAAAAGCATTTTAAGCCACAAAACGACCGTAGCCACAAATTCTGATAAGTTATTAGCTGATACGGTGACACATGATGACATTTAAGCCATTACCCCGCCCCTAAGTTAGATTCCCATAGCCAATTCTGTTGCTGTGCAAAATAGAAAGTATATATAATCATATTTTTTAGATTAGAAACTGATTTTCAGTTCTAATCACTTAAAATTTTCACTGACTAACCATTTTTCATGATTAATCAGCGAAAATTTGGCTTATAGAATAGCAGTGAATTTCAAAATAGCACGGTCACTTTCACGTTTTTATGGACAAATATGGAAAATAAAACTCGCTTTTAATGATGCGCGAAATAGAAAAAGAGATATACAAAGCAATTCGTGATTTTAGTTTAATGTTTGTGTCCAGATCGTAAACACAATTTAGTCATTCTTAATGCCACAGAAACGAGTTTATTTTTATAGTTAGCAAATATTGATCTCCTGGCAATTTCGAGAAGCATAGCAAGTCATCTCTACAAAATTATAATAAATCAACATATTTGTAAAGTTTGCAATCATTGATCGAACCGCCGAAAATTTTGCAATCGCATTCAATTGTTGTAGCGATAGCTTTTAAGAAATTATTACTTGTAATTTCTCTTTTATAATAGGAGTACTTTCAGGATTTGAGACAAAAGAAGCACATTCGATGGTCCTACATACGAATCAGTATCCATTTTATCAGCTAGACTATATGTATACCACGACAAAAGTCGTAACTTTTTTTTTGCATTCACCACTAGAAACTAGGCAAACGAGGGAATGCAACATTTTAGCACTATTTTATGGAACTGTCACACGGTTCGGTACACATTCTCCGGATAAAATTCCAAGTTTACTTGACCGGCGCAGACACACACACACCCATCCACACACAGTGCCCGTAACAGTTGAAAAAGTCAAAACATCTCAATCTTTTTCGTTCCGCTCGATCAAGTCCTCTGATTTCAGACGCCCAATAAACCTTGCAATTTTAACCTTTAAAGCCAGACAGCGGCGAAACGCAGTCAAGTCCGCGATGCTCTATCGCATGTGAAAAATAAGTCAATCCCATGTACATACACTTAGTTCAGTAACCCTATAACTGTCATCTTTAAGGTGCAGTCATGAAGCCATTGGTCAATTTATATTATAATGTAGGAGGAATGCTGTTCAAAGTAAATAGTAAAAATTATCTTTTAGCGCGGAGAAAGTTTTGGTTCCATTGATTTCTTTCCTTGAACGAGAACAAAAATTAACAATTTTTTTGTTCCTATTTCACTCTGTAATACCTAGGCTAATCAGAACCTGGAACTCGCTCCCAGTATCTATTAGATCAATGGACACTAATGGATCTTTTATATTCAATCAATAATATTAAAATAACTTTCAAGTTATCACGGTATTATAACATTGACCCTGCAAATGAGTATATATTGACTTATAATATTTACGTATACGAGGTGACCGAGTGAGTAACCGACTGTATAAGGCGATTACAAGGAGAAGCTCGAGCATATATAGCAAGCATAACTTTTGCCTGCAGCATTTTCCGCGAGAATAAGAGATAAAAGCGAGCTAGAAAGACGGGTGGAGGTAAAAAGCGCGAGTCGAAAATCCGCACTTTCACGCGAGACTGACCGGAAAGCCGTAGAAAGCTCGTGTAATGCCGTGGGTATAGGGTTGAGTCGGTCATCGTCATTGTCGCCCGGTCTAGAGTCACAACAGCAGACAGTCAAGTGTTGTATGTAGAATGCCCCGAGATATTCTTTTCCAGAGTTAAAGGCATTAAGTCTAGGTTCGCTTTTAAGCTATTTTTTAAGCTATTGTTTATTTCGGTGATAGAGTTAAGTAAATGAACGGTAATGCACTATACGCAATTAAAATGTTTTGCACTTGAAACGTCGTACCCAAAATATGCTGGAACTTTTAAAATTTCCATTTTTAATTGCTATGTCACGTCTGATATAGTCCAGATGCACACATGTAACTCGTAAAAAGATGGGGTGTAGATAAGCGAAAGCATATTTTTTGGTGTGCCAAATTTCAATTCGCCTGACTATATTTAATTAATATTATTTTGGTTTACAGTGATGCAAATGACTTCAACATTTCCATATTACAAATAAATATTCTAACTTTAGATAAAAATTATCTGCACTAGTCGATTTAATAAAAATTTTATAATTTCGCAATAAATGAAATATAACTTTCTGTTGGTTTATTTAAATATTAAGAACATGATCGCGTTTAAAGAAAAAATACAGAAATAGTAAATTCTCATGTTCATACTTTTCTCCCTGGTGAAGGTGTACTTAGATATTTTCTCGCTAGAGAAGATATTGAATATTTTGAAATAGTAGATAAAACTAACATTTTTAGAAATGATTACAGTTCAAAATTCATTTTTCGTTCACAAATTTCGAGTTATAGCGTATTGAACGTTGGCTCAAAATAACAATAATCACACGTACGCTCCTTTAACTAGGATTGTGTGTAACGAAATAGATACTGTGCGACTGTTTTGGGACGTCACAAACTCAATGGTTCATTTTAAATTTCTATTACCTCAAGATTTATCTCAATTTTATCTTATTTTACTAGAGCATAATAAAGTTATGTCTTGAGACTTTAATTGCAGCGAGTGAACAATAAAACTTTTGAAATCTCAATTTAGATACAGTAATATCCGACCTTAGGGCACTAATTGTGAGACTAATTAATCTGGGTGAAAGAAGATTTTTCCTAATCCGCGCGTACGCCTTGAATTTGCTTAAGTTAAATTCCACCCGCGTTTTACATATAGTCTTCGCAACGAAAATTTGGTATTTAAATTTTAATTTTGCATCTCCTAAACTCATAGTTTCCCTAATTAAATTCTTCTCGTTTGCAAAATTCTTTCCATTAGTTTCATCATATCTTTCTGCAGGATTGCGAAAGACTTTGATTTAAATAAAGCTTGTTATATTCGAAACGCTTTTTATTAATATTTCTTTAGAGTTAATATGAAACTTTTAAATTGCGTAGTTTTAATATAGTTTTTTTTTAAATATGGATTTTAATGCGTTGATATAAGAATTGTATATGCATTATAGCAATTAAATTTGTTTATTTTTTGTAAATTATCTTTGCTTCTTTGTTTTAATTTATTTTGATCTTCGATTCACATATATTAAATGGTCTCAAGAATATCAGCCACTTACTGTACAGCCATTGAAAGAGTTAATACGATCGCTACCGTACTAGAGTTGGGCAATATGCCCAAAACTTATCAGAAACTCAATTTATGAATCGAATAAAATCGTTATCAAAGTTGGTCGAGCCCCTAAAAATGTTAGTACAGTATATTTTCTCTCGTACTTCACTTATTGCCATCCAAAAGATTTGACAGCAACGATTTCCGAATCGGGGCATTGTGAAAAATCAAACAAACCTTCTATATATTTGCATACAAACGGAGCTATTAAGAAACGCAGCGTCTGCAAAAAAAAATAGTATTTCACATCGAAACACAGCCTCGATAAAAAGCGTAGAATAAGAAAAAGAAAAAAGAACACGCATGTCGCGCGCAAGAATCGCTATAGATCGACTCCTGGTACATAGGTAAAAAAAAAGCCGCAATAAATGCAAAAAGGATAAATGAAATTCCGTATCGTAATGTCCATCATTCACCAGCGGATATATACGCGCGGCAATAAGCGAACGTATAGCCGCGCCGTATACATTTCGACACGTCGCCCGCGCACGCAACTCCGGGAGAAAAATAATAATCGCGCCCATAAACGGGACCCCTCGTTCGTTCGCCTCCCGTTATATACGCCAACAACGATATATATATATATATATATATATATATCGCTCTGAATCGCCACGCATAGGCGTTCGAGGGACGTCGACACGGAATGTGTGTGCGCCGGGTGAACGCCATAGGCACTGTGTGTTTATGTGTGTGTGTTTTCTAGGCGTCCAGCGGTCTGTCGCTTTAACATCCCCGCTTAAACTCCTTCTCTCTCTCTCTCTCTCTCTCTCTCTCTCTCTCTCTTCTCTCCGTATCCACATTTTCAGCGTGTGTATACATGTATACGGGGTGTACACGCGCTCCTGGGTGTTTCATTGTGTGTACAAGTGCCGCGTATATACGAGGTTTATTCGAGAGCGCGCGAGACTGCGAGTCGTCTTGTGCTGTTTATCAAGCGAAATACCTATACGCGTGAATTTGACGGTGCGTTACATATGTGCAATGGGATGATTTGAATTCTGGAGGCTTGTCGAGGTGTCGGGTATAGGATGTTAATTTAATGTTCATTGATGAAGTAACGATTGACGGTTTGGCGAGATAATTGGTTTCATGGGAATGAACGAGTAAATATCATATTTGAGTAAATCAAAGAAATAATTCTAGAATGATTTTTGACAGGGGACTAGATTATTGATAAACAGGGGGGATTCGACCAATATAGTCATTTTTGACGGCCTATTTTATTAATGATCATTGTATCAGTTATTTATCCATGTATCCTAAAGTGATGGCTTTCCAAGTCTGACCATACTTGGACCGTATCCACTGTAGCATGTTTTAGCAGGCAAACAGGAGGGTAAATCTTTATCGATCATTTTTCAACTTCCTCCACTAGTAGAGGGATCGAATCTTTTTTAATTTATAAATCTCTTTCACATTCTTTGCAGTGGTGCGCATTTCGAAACTTTTTCTTATAAGCCTATTATTTCTCTAAGGTAATAAAATATCTTTTATACAAGAACAAAATATTTTATTCAAAAATCAGATCAGGTATTTCATTTAAAATTCATTATTTTATCGCTTTCTCTTTCAAATATTTAATTTGAAAGTGCACGTGTTCAGTCAAAAGTTTGAAATTCCGAACTTTTGCTGAAACGGAAATTGATCTGGAGGAATTTTATATCTCCCATGGTTATTTTCACTTTTGCTTAATTGCGTTCCAACACCAACTAATTAAATTTAAAAGTTTCGATTTTTCTTTAAAAAGAAGCTTTATTTTAAAAGGATGTTCTAGAGTATCAGAACTAGAGATTTGAAAAAAATCTTTCTATCAGCTCATCTGTAATAATGTAAACATTATGTGATTCCAGTTTCATAAAATTTCATTCCTAATTTACGGAGAAGTTTGTTTCTTAAATTTACTTTTACTTCTTATTTCCGAATTATGAATGGAATGTTATATGAAACTGAAATCACATTATGTTTATGTCATATTATGACAGGCAATGTTTTCCATAAATCAATCTCTATCTTTATATATTTCGCTAAATGCAAAATTATTGATTCTAATGATATAGTAAGATTCTTTCCGACCCTAACATATATCTCTTTAAAAAATAAAAAAGGGACTCCGACGGGATTAGAATAAAACGAAGTTTCTAATGGCAAAGCATAAAACCTATATCGCCACTTACAGTATAAGAAATATTAAAATAAAAAAAAAAAACTCCCTTACTTAAACGGAAATTTAATAAAAATTTAATTGAAAAAATCAGTGTCTTTCTATAGCCGTCCGTTTCTACTTACACGTATTAAAGCATAGGAAACAAACCATCTCGTCTTTTTACGTTTCCCTTGCAATATCAACAAGGACCAGCGTCAGGATCTTCCTTTACTATTTCTAATACCATAAGACAGCATTACCGCCACCAATGTAATATTTAAAATGATAAAAAAGAAGTCAGAAGAACATTTTATCACCAAAGCATGTACTCGGTATAGTCTCTTCATCGCACATGTACATTCGCGGGCACACACATAAAAAGCCGCAAGTAGAATGCACACACCAGACATTACGTCAGAGATGTTGTACGCCGCGTGAAAACCTACTTCAACTCGCTGCGATGTGTGGAAAAGAGAGTAGTAACCCATACATCCACAACTTTATATACCCTGTACGTATTACACGTATATATACGTATAGCCACATGGAACAAGTCCGTCAATACACAGTATTCGTTACGCGAGCTTTTACGAGGTCGATCCCAGCCCCGTGTGTTTATCTGACCACGTTAAAAGGGTCATGGTTTTCTACCCGACTTCTTCTTTCTTTTTTTTTTATTTGCGCACCGCGCAGAGAAAGAACAGCAACAGTTAATTTTTCAGATCCGTGCGCGCGCTGCCTTTCCGGCAGATATAAATCATACAAATGAGGTGGAAGCTGTCTTAAGACACTTTACAGTAATTAAGAGTCGGGGCATAGTGTGGATATATAGCGATACATTTAAGTCCTGTGTAGCTTCGAGAAAAATTAGCCAAGCGCTCCGCTAATCTGGCAAAAAAATGTAGGTAATCTAAGGCTATATTCTTTTTACATGTGTGTTAAATAGAGGAATTTCCTTGAAGATTGATTGGTTTTTTGTTATTGGGTAAAATCCTGAGCGAGTGCCGAACTTACTTGCGCGAAATAATCGACTATAGCTACAGTATAATATTGTCCGAGATGTTTGTTGGCATAAGGCTTCATAATCTTATAAAAAAGATTTTATAAAATGCTATAATTACGTTAACGGTGTAAGACGAATTAGAATAGATTAACTTAGTATATCGAATTGATCGCGTTGACGGCTCAAGCTAAACAGCTCGAACGATACTGCCAAGCTATTAACTTTATAAGGTATCGATAAATATATTGCGTAAATATCCTGTCTACACGTGACGATGCTAAGCTCGAATTTGAAATTTTCTTGATAATTGATCGTTTTATCGGTAAAATACATTCGCTTATATAACTTTACGAAAATGTTTAAATTAATGTTTGAATTATTACGTAAGTATTATATACAAATATGAAAGTGTTGAAACAGAAACTTTTTAAAAACGGCATTGCTTTGTATTCCAGGTTGTTTCCTGTACAAAATTTAATACAAAGCACAGGAGAATAGCGGAGATGCAGCTTCTAGATTTTGATAAAACTTTTAGACAGGTTTTGATGTGCATATAAAATAACGAGGCGTGTACTAGTTTTCGAAATAATGGTTGATTTAGAAACAGCGTGCATTTTCGTGTAACTAGACTGTTATACTTGATTAATGTTAAAAAAAATTTAATAAGATTAATAGTTAAATATTAGAAAGAATTTAATGAACACCTTAAGCAATAGACATAAATATTATGATGTACTAAATTAATGTACTAAATTAAATTAATCAAACTAGTTGAATATAATCCAATATAAATATTTGTACAATACGAACTCAATCGGTGTATTAAATCATTAATTCATTATTAATCAGTTATTGACTGCCAAATGAGTAAGATAAACAAGATTTTCAGAACTATTGATTAATTAGAAGACATATAGCTTATTTCTAATTTAGTTTCTTGTACAGATTTACATTAACTAGAAATAAATGACCTTGTTCATTATATCATTACATCATAAGGTTCTAGCGCGAGCATAGACCTTAATTTTAAACAATTGCGTAAAAGTTTCTGATCAAAAATATAGTGCAAGAATTAATATTATATATATGGAAGTATTATACGTAAAGTCACAAAAATAATTTTTTTAAAGTGAATCTCATTAATTAATGCGAAAGTAGATATCGTCAACGGAAGCAAAATTCATCTATTACATGGCGTTTTTTTTTATTTCTTAATATTTTTCAATTTGAGAGGTCTCGTTTTGTTCTTTTATTAATTTTAGCTAATTGTTTACAAAAATATGTTACTTAAATCAGTAACAATTTATAACTGTAACTTTGTGGATTTTAAAAAAATTTTAAGTTTCATATCGATTACTATCCCCCAGAAATTAATCGAGGAACCTTTAAAATAAAAAGATATTATGAAATAAAATAAAGCACCAGTGAATAGATGACTTTTCTTCCCGTTTCCGATATCTACTTTTGCACTAACTAAATTCACAATATATGAAATATTTTTCATCACATTACTTATATAGGTTCTATGTTTATATAATATTAATTCTTGCACTATATATATTCATTAAAAACTTTTATCTAATCATTTAAAATTAAGGTCGACTCTCGCATTCGAATCAGCGTAAATAGAACCACTTAAAGCATCTATAGCTTGATAATTCGTAAGCTCCAACGAATAATCCTTAAACTTAAGCCTTATAACCCTTAAACCTATAAAAAAAAACAGACTCACAGACTTAATTGCCCAGCAACATTACACCCAACCATTTCTATTAAACAATGGCTTATAATCATAATTAAGGCCAGCCAACAATCATTCGTCCACACCTAAACACAATTAAAGTAGTCGCGCGCAGGTATTTATAGAAGCCCAGTGCCGTACACGTAACATGTACGTGCAATGCCATATGGGTCCGTCAACTATGCAGCCGCAGACCTGCCATACACATCCACGTACGTCGTATACACACACATAGAGAGATAGAGAGAAGGGGAGAGTACGAGTGCACTTGTATTACGCCTGTTTATCTAGTGATACGAGAGGGCGTGCAGGTAGTGGGACGGTGTGTAAGTTGTCGGTGCGACGTGTGTAATACGACTTGCATGCAGACGGAACTGAAACCTGCACGTGTTGTATGTATGTATCCGATGGGATATGAGAGTGGGCGTGAAAGAAGTTATGATCTATTTTATAGTAATCGAGTTTGACTCTTTAAGACATGCACATGCGACTATTTTACCACAAGTGGTCCGGACAATTAAAAATAAATGTCAAAGTACCAGGTTGAGGAGTATTATGGCACGGATCCGATTTATCTCTCTGTCTCTCGCTGAAATCATCAAGTTGTCTACCTCCTCTTGGAAATGCATTTTCCCCTCCTAATTTATTTTCCTGGTCAAGTACATCCCCGGTCGCTATTCTTCTTTCGTCGCTCTCTTGCAGAATTCACACAGCTTTAAACCAATTCCCTTCCTCTTTCTTAATCTCGTGTATTTCTTTTTATTCTATCTTTTCCCTCGTCTTTTCCTACCTCTAAACAGTCTTTGTACAGCTCTCATTTTCTCCCCCCCCCTCTCTCTCTCTCGCTCACTCTTGCAACTCCTTTCTTATTCCATTTTGTTCTTTCCGCGCCCCCTTTTCTCTCATCCCCAAACTCATCAATTCCATTCCTTGCAAACAGACTCTTTTCTCTACCTTTTCTTTCTTTCTTTCTTTCTTTCTTTCTCTCTCGCTCGCTCGTCCGCCCGCGTATTGAATCTCTTACTCGATTTTCTTTTTATTGTTCCCCTTTCCTCGAGCTTTCTCTACACATGATAAAATCGGAACTGAAAGAACAAAAAAGCCTCGCGAGCGCGACTTTTCTCGAAAGACAGAGTTCTTTGATTATTTGCGTCGATCCTGTATTATTACGAAACGTGGATACTGAATATCGAACGGTATACGAGTGTGGCTTTCGACTAATTAATTTTAAAATTTGATGGAAATACCAATGGATGTGAGTACATTTCATATAATAATGATAGTTATAAAATATAGTTAGTTTTATAAAATGCGACTGGTGTAATTCTTCGTAAAATGAATGAACGCTTCAAACACGAAAGGAGCTGAGATACTCCCGCGATAAATCGATATTCACGAGTTACTCGCTTGTGTTCTAGGAACTAATTTATCTCTTGCGTATGGCTGATTTTACGACATGCTCTGCATATCAAAGTAACAAACTTTATTTAACGGATATTAATTTCTCTAAAATTTATATACAATTGTCTATAATCGTTTTGTCGGAAAACCACATGCGCATTTTCAAATCGTATACATTAGACGCATACAAATTAACTGCCGTAAAAATGCTCAAGCTGTACTTAACAATGTCTTTTGAGAATTGTGTCGTAGTGAAACGTCAATTGGAGAATCTCGTTACAGACGGTTTAGTCTTCCGCACGTATAAAGTTACAGCTTTGTTAAGTTCCGAAACTCGATAGCTGCCAATCAATGACCGCATTATATAGACGTGTAAATTACTAACACAATGCTTGATCAAAAATTTCATATTTTTTATAGAACTCTACTGAATTTCAAAACAGAGACTCTAGCCACTTATTTCAATTTCACATAATGATCTATACGTACTAAATACTGCATCGGAACTTTTTCAGTATCTCATATAGCGAAGTCGAACCGTTCAAAGAACCATTCAATCAAATTCCCACCAATCCCGCTTTTTGGGTCTCCATCGTTTTGGCTCTACACATAAATATATATATATATACACGTTTAGTCGCGTGTACGTACATATATTACTGCACACACGTGGGGAAAAGCACCTCTCAGTCGCGCACACGATCGCGCAGGAGAGGTTGCTTGCGTTCTCTCTCTCTCTCTCTCACTGCACTAAGACCAAGCAAGGACGCGGGGGAGAGCGCGCGCGCGAAGCATCGATTCCGCGGCCCGGTTTCACCGCCACCCCCAACCTCACGTCCACCTCCTCCTCCTCCTCCCGCCATTTCCGAGCATCGTAAAATCCCTCTACCCCCGCGTACACGCGAACACGCACACCGTGTCTGTATATATGTAGAATACGTGAAAGAAAGGAAATTTTTTTTTTCTTTAATCTATTTTCGTTTTTTTTTTGGTCTTGCGGATATATAGGTTTGGATTGAAGTTATGGAGGTTTTGGAAGCGCAAGGGAGCACTTTTGACTTTTTTCTTTTCTTTTTTTTTTTAATGGGGCGAGGGCTCTGGACGAGGCCGCGAAATTCCGAGAGGTTTGCTGAACCCTATTAGCCACGGTTTTACAATATGAATCGGTGAAAGGATATTATGTCCTTGTCGACTGAAACGATGGCATTTGAAAGATACTATGCGTTTTTCGATGGCTTGCCTTAAAGCCGGACTTTCGGAAAGAGTTCAATAGCAATTAAAAAGTCTGAATATGGTGTCGCAGTTGTTGCTCGTTATACGTAGTACATTAGCCTTGATATTTTTATAAGGCACGGTCCTCATTAGCAAGCAATGGAATTGTTTCCGTCGTATAGCGCCGGTAAATATGGTTTAATATAGCATTAATATCTAAATTATTCAGCAGGAGCAAAAATAGCTACGAAACATACAAATCACTTATCGGACACAGTCGTACGTATAAATGAATATTGCTCGCACTTATTATTCATTGAAATAAAATGCTGCACTTCAAATAACTGAGTTATTTATACACAATTAGAATATTACACGCAAAACTAGCGTTACCCACAAATAAATTGAACAATATATCAATAAAATTAGCACTTCTATAACTACTGAAGTATATCAGCAATTCAAGAGTTGTAATTTGTAGAAGAAATTGAACGACTAGCAATAATCAAAAATAATACTCGAAAGATACATGGGTATAACGTGCGCAGCTGGGAGATCGGATATAAAGGCTTTTTGTCGGTAAGCAGCCTGTACCAATGCGAATGCCATCTATATGTGCACTGCAGACGTGTGCAGTGCGCTCTCGTCAATTATACCGTTATTATATACCGCACGAGTGAGTCTGTATAAATTGAGGTGGTGCTAAACGCTGTATTATGCAGCAATGGGACGAAATCTGTTTGCTTTATACGCGAGGCGGAAAATAAAGCTGCTTACAAAGTTGCGGTAGAGGATTTTCTTTTTAATTCTTCCGATTATGAGAGCGGGTTCGGTTTGCTTGTCAAACCGGGACGCGCGTGATTGCAGTGCTCGGTAAAATTTGGCGAAAGGCAGGTTTATGAATGGATGACGATGTTTGAATTAACACGAGCGTATTATTTTCTTTTACTCATGTAAACATACATCGAACATTAAAATTATCATTAACTTAATTTATCGTTAATACTTACTTTCTTTTTGTCAATAGCTGTATTATTAACGGCAAATCGAGACTTTCGTTAATATTTCAGCATAGATTACAACAAAAAACAAAACACCGCCAGACACGATAAATACGTTTTCTCCAAGCCAACCATCAAAGGCCAAGGAAAATCAGTGCCGCGTATACGTTCCGAGAACATCGGTCTATTCTATTCTCGCGCTAGCCCCGCCAGTGGTTTACGTATTAGGCCCGACACGTAACGTATATATGTACGCGTATACCGAGCGAGTAAGTGGTGCGAGTCAGCGTGGCGCCCGACCCGAGCGCTTCCACCAACGGCCAACGTCTCTATTTCTCCTCATCCTCCTCTTCTGTTTCTCACTCACTCGCTCGTTCGCTCACACACTTTCTCTCTCTCTCTCGCTCTCTCTCTCTTGCTCTTTCGATAAGCACGAGGGACTCTTGGATTGATGTTGAGCGCACCACTGCGGCGGCGGTGAGCTAACGAGTCTTGCCAAGCTTCCGCGAGGACTTTAAGAAGCTGTGTTTGCTCTCTTGGTTTTTTTTCTTTCTTTTTCGCGAATGACTTGTGTCTTATTAGTTCGAAATGTAGATTTAAATGGAATTTCAGAGATGGGCAAGTTTTCAGGATTTGTCGCGATAAGGAAGTTGCACGAAGTAGAGTAATTTGTGTTTTAATTAATTGTTCGTTGATGTGCTTATTTGATACTACAAAACTACTTGTTATGCCTACTTGAAATATTTGCTAACAAAATAGACGATAAATATCCAATAGACGTAGCCGAAATTTATTCATTTTAAGTACTCCACATACTAACGAAAATTATTTTAACTCATCAAAAAATGAGTTTTGAAAATTTACTCGTTACGCCACTTTCTGCGCTTAACCCATAAATGAAAATTGCAATTAAATTCTTTCAAATCAACCTAAAATATCGCATCGAGTCCATGCAATTTAAAAAATATTTTTAACCAAACGTTTACCTTCAACTCGACGGTCTATAACGTGCCGTCATAAAGTGATATTAAAAGTTGCGTCCGTTATCGGTCTCCATTACACCGAGATTCTCATCTCTAAACTCAATCAAGCGACGATACACCAGCGTCAAATACTCGTACTTCCTGAAGTAGATCGACTCGTCAATGCGAAAATTTCACGTCCACACATGCAAACAAACAGGTTCCAGGTAAATATCGAATGGTGGACATGCGATACTTGCGTATATATACACAAACTCGGTACGCATCCGCGATTTAATTAACTTCGCGTCGCTTTGATGAAACGGTTCGAGTTCCGCTTCAGCCGGTAATGGAACTTTAAAGAGCCAAGTGATGATTAAAGCTACGCCTCGATTAAGGTCATATTGACCCCGGGTGTACATTTAAGGAAGCTGCAGCCTTCTTCCTGAACTGGATTAACTTGCGAAAGCTGTGCTGTTACTCGGAGAGAGAGTCAGAGGAGAGCTCGAACAATTATTTCCGTAGCTCGCGCGAGTGGTGATCCAAAACGAACGCTTCGAGCGTATACTTTCTAAGAAAATGACAAACTGAGTGCTGCCTCGTATTTGTCATTGTGCTCGAGTAAGTTCTATCTATAGGCGATCTCGCGCTAAGGGAAAATTACGAACGAGGAAAACGAAGAAGTGTAGTTCTTATTCGCGTGACTTTTTGTTAAAGTTTGTTTACAAGTGAAAGAAGTGCTACGGCGAGACACACACACACACGAGATAAAATCCAAGCATTCCTTTACGTTCCGAAAGCTCGCGGGGACAAAAGTTTCAAAAGGGGGTTACAGATTTGCATTGATTTTAAGCGCAATCGAATTATTACTTATACGGAGTGTATACATTATTCGCCTGACACCGTTTCCGAGGGTTTTTTTTTGTATCAAGTTCCGACTGCTACCAAGTTTGTCGGATAAACTTTCTTTATTTTCTAGGCTAGAAAAATATATCTCTTATGCACTAAATGTACATGTACCCTGAAATATATTTACAGAAATTTCCTCTTTCATTCACTATTATTGATCCAATCGTAGCCCTAAAAAAAACAAGATATCCAATTAACAATTAAAAAGCCTGAACGATACACTGGCGAATGCTTATCATTCGGTTAATATGCTTATTATATGATTCTTCCGTTGCATAATTCATGAACGAAATGCTAGTCTCTTTTTTTCCCAACTTATACTTGCACCGTAAGCTTGAATTTCATGCAGAGAGAGGTTGCGCGTGGAATTTAAAATTTCCGACTACGCGAGAGAGGAGAGATAGAGAGCAAACCTACGTATCAGCTATGCTGCATTAGTACGAGCCTTAAAGAAACAAGTTTAAAAGGTAGCGCGAGCTTACCGCCACAGAATTCGTGCAAAGAATGCGTGGTCATTAATAATGCCTTACGAGCTAATAATGCTACGTCTTGTCTAAATAGTCGCTTTATATCGTTGCTATACACAATTAACGAGGTGCAACGTCGTCATTTTTAGGTGAATAAATTGCGTGACATATGTTGTTTCTCAAGTAACACGAATTTACAATTATATCATGTGTAAAGGGTCTGACCACCTCCGACTTTGTCTACTTGACCCACACACATTCGTGTTTAATTCAATCCTTTTCCTACCGTAGCATTGACTCTACTTTTATCCCTTACTTCATTCTCCCATTGAATTCAATTAAAATCATCATATCGGATATCCTATTGAAACTGCAACAGAAAAAAAGAAAAGGCCCAATATTAACATAATTGTACATGGTTTGATTGCAGAAGCTTGAGCAAGACAATGACGACGAGTATCTCAACTCATCCTGGTCCGACGGCGGCAGTCTGAAGCGCCGCTACCAAGGCTTGAAGGATATTTCGTGGCGGCCCCGCTAAGTCCGGGCCAACTCCGTTTATTCGCATAGCGCAGCAGTGCCCCCACACCGATCTCGAAAACTAAACAAAAAAGAAACTGTCGCTGTCGCTCTGCTGCACGAAAAAAAAAAACGCTGCCGCTAATGCCCGCAGAGCTACTGATATAAAATATATCATCGGGTGGGGAGGAAAGATCGCTGCTGGAGTCGAGGGCTGCGACACGGAGGCGTGCGTTACTTTTTCCAACTTTACCATTCGATAAAAAATATTATATATATATACGCATATTCTAAACGAAACGGATTACGAATAGAGCGATCAAAACGGACGTTTAAGAGAGAGAGAGAGAGAGAGAGTGACGCCGAGAGAAATTTGTATGGTTGAAAAACACGCTAACAACGACGACTCATGGCAAATATTAGTGTGTAATTTAGAAGAGAGCGAGAGTGGAGAGTGTAAAAGAAAGATACGAGAGATTCGAAGAGACGTGTATAGGTAGACACACCCGTTGTCAGGGTTTTTACAATAAAAATTTCTCTGCGCGCACCGCGTTATACACTAAGGAGAACGGGTATATACTTGGACGCACTTTCCGTACAGGTGAAGTATATCGATTGCGATTGGGATCGTGTTTGTCGAGTGCTCGAATCGTTTTGGTTAAACTTGTGGTACAACCATGTGTGGCTTGTTAATGGAAAAAAAAAACAAAAAAAAAACAAAAATCTACGGATGTATCCAGACAAAATTTAATATTGTGTACATATAGCGATCACGTGCGCGCGCGATCTTTTTCTGGATTTTGTTAAAGCGAGAATAAGTCGAGAAACCACTAGCGAAACTGTGGCGTTTATTCTGGTTTTTATGGGATTCGGAGAGATACACGGTCCTCTGTTCGGTTGCTGACTCGGGCTCGATGTTCGTATAGGGTGGGAATAAGAGGAGGTGTGCGCGGATGGGAAACATAAGCAATCTCTGATGTTATTATGGGCAAAGGAGCGCGTTTTGTATTATGGAAAGCATTCGCTCCAAAAAACGTGCTATTTATCGTTACTTCGATGTAATGAATTCTACGATATTTGCGTGTTTACGGACAAAGGAATAAGATTTCTGGGATGTTTTTATGCTTTCGTAGGTGATTCGACAAATAAAAGTGCTATGCTTACACTTCGATGCATTCAATGCTTGATAAATGATAAACTTACTCGAAAACATGCTATATAATAAAAGTCGAAAATTCAAAATTAAACGCTGTTGATATAACGATGAAATTGATTTTTTCTGAAAAAAAAAGAAAAGAAAATAAAAGATCTCGGAAATCTTACCGCGAGACGGTACGCAAAATGATAAGGAAGGCATCTGTGTCGTTGATTTCTTTACTGTGTATTTTTTACAAGTAATTATATATACATACATACATATATATATATATA
>UELV01134186.1:0-22587 GCA_900490015.1 Megastigmus stigmatizans | reverse complement strand
GTGTGTGTGTGTGTGTGTGTGTGTGAACAAACTGAAAGGGGCGAAAGGAGACGTGGGCCTCGTTGTGCTAATAGATATATACGTACCTTGTTTATGACTGTGTGGGTGTCAAATGTAAGTGGTATACAACTATACAGGGAAAGCGCTTTAGGAACCCTTTTGGGGGTTGTATTCTTCGATTAAGTTTGAATTTCTAAGTGATAACCAAATAGTAGAAAATAGCTGGGATCAACTGGCGAAGAAATCAGCTCTTACCTAGTTGGCTAACCAAATATAACACAAAGAGTCTGCTACAAACTGGTTGATAATCTTGGAACCCTCCAATTCCTGATCTATATTCCCAAATATAACATTAAATTTCGGATTTCTACAATTATAATAAAATAAAAGGAACTCAATAACTTATTATTATCTAGGTAAATCTGCATGCACAGCAGACAGTTGACGCACGTGTTTGTTGTGTAGTTATATAACGCCGCGCCCGGGACCTTTCTACAATCCATTCTCTTGTCTGTTCCGTTCTTGTTCTGTGCTATTCTGATGCGATGACGTCCCGACAATGGAGCTAGTTACCTCTCGATTTACATAATAGCTTTATAGACTTATAGCTTTATTCTCTAATAATTTATAACTGTATCCCTTAACATCAATGTCGCAGATGAAGTTATAAAATAAACTGTTTATGATCTTTATGATCAGTCTGAATGATGTACATCAAGCGATAACCAGCTCCATTGCTGGAACCTTGTCGCACCCGAACAGAACAGAACAAGAACTTGTATCGGTGTATCTTATATCGAATAATTATAGTTTTAATCGTAAAGCCGTGCATGGGGCACGACTTTGAGTGCCTGTTTTTTCTGCGCGTAATATACAAGTATTGCTTGTTCAGGCATGCCCCGAAAGGAGTGCAAGTATAACATGTTTCGCGCACGGAAAATAGGCACCAAAAGTCGTGTTTTGCAAACGCCGTGGTGTCAATATATAAAAAATCAAGTTCAAAAACTTTTTTGCAATAATGTGTTTTCCTATTCAATAATATTTACTTAACATAATTTTAAAAAATAGAAGCAAATATTATCTCATTATATGCATATACATTGTATGTTTAAATTCCATATATTTTTATGTTTCAGGTGAGTTACATGAGGGGCTATTTCATAAATATTCTTGTCAGAGTAAGTTTTAACGATAAATCATAAAATTTATAATTTGGAGACAATTTTTTGATTAATATTTATTTAAAAAATATATAGTGTTAGAAATTTAAAGAATATTTTATAAAAATGGTTGATGAAAAAATAGTTCGTTTATTTAGATAAATTTTATTTATTTTCGTTATTCATTATAACTGACGACCTTAGAATAAAATTATTAATCATTCTATAGTTTCTAATCGTGACGCAATTTGAACTTGCTTAAAATTACTAGTAAAAAGAAGATGAAAGTATAAAAGAAAATTAAAAACTGCAATATTCTACTTATAAAGCAGTAAGAATTCTGTTACAATAAAAAATGATACTATAGATAAAAAGTAACGATTCTTTTAGTGCAAGACTGAAATTTCAGTCACAATTCCAAAACTGAATACAGTATATGAATAAAAAATTTTCACTTTTAATCAACTCAGTAAAATTCGTATCTAAATTTAAAAAATTCATTCCAACAGAAGGAACAACATTAATGATGTACACTGTCACATAACTCGTTAAATTAATTTTAATACAGGCTAAAAGAAAAAGAAAATAGAAAGAAGTCCTAGTTGAGAAAAGGCAGAACTGGCAGTTGATGTCAGGCGGGAAGGGGGTGGGGAGGTGGAAGGGGTTTAAATGATCGCTCGGTATGAGGCCGAGGCGCAGCGCAAATTTTAACAAGCTCCGTTAGATCCCGTCTAAAGTGGTAGCTGGAACGTTTGACGAGGGTTTCGGAGTCTTTAAATATTTTACAGCGCATAAGCGCCTCGAAAATTTTCCGTTCCAACCTTCTTCTTACGGCTTTCTCCTTTAGTTCCACTCTAATCTCAAGCGGCGTTAAACCCCAAACGAACTGCTGAGAAATTAATACTTTTTCCGCTTCCAAGAGTCATTCTTTCGTTTGTTCTTCAAACGAATAATAATCTTGCGTCTCCACTTAAATTTCGGGGCAGATATCTTGCTTTCTCAAAGAGAAAAGCTTTGTATCGATCAACAGTTTCGAGTTACATCTTTTTTAAATATAGAATGATTTAAGATTGAATTACTTCACACAGTACACATAATACATAGTTTGATTCTAATCTAATCATTATAAATATCTTTTGAGCATTTACAGTTCTGCAATAAATCAAAAACGACCCATTCAGCTAAATCTAAATCCTAATATAAATTTAAAGCATACTCTTTCGTACAATATTCCAAATTTTGACAGATTTAAAATCGCGTAGCCTGTGCGGCACGAGAAGTCCATCATCCAAAATATTGCGGCTCTACATCTGCATTTCCAATCTGTGTGCGAGTTGCTATTTTCCATTTTGGAAAGAGGAAGCCATTCCATCACTGTACAGTTTCAGCCATAGTGAGTTTTTTTGAATTCCCTTTTTTTTCAACCTAGAAAGGAATTTCATATCTAAAACGTTTTTGAAAAAAAAAAAAAAAAAAATTCAGTGTACTTGAGGGGAAAAAAAGAAGATGCAGTATGAAATAACTGTTTCTTTACAAAATGTACGTTGCATGTTACCAAGCGTATTTAATTTAAAAAATAACGAAATTCCGCTCTTGTATGTACCAAACGATGTTAATTTAAAACCTCGGCACACATTATATATTTTTGTGACTAGAAATATTTATACGCACTATTCAAACATTATATTATTGTCAAAATATTTTAAATATGCTTCGTCGATTGAGTATATCTATTTGTAGAATATTTCTATTGGTGAAAAGTGTTAAATTTTGAGTTTAGAAAATACTTAAAAAATTACAATATATACTCATGTTAACTTATAAAAATTTTCTTTGTTGAATTATTCAATTTGCAAAATATCAACTCATTCATATTTCGCGCCTAAATCGAACAGCAATCACATAGGCTTTATTTTAACTTCATTTCTTCCGGTCATATATTCTTTATAAGGCGATATTAAATAAATTATTGTTCTTGTCAATATATGTAGGAACATATAGGAAATTTGTACAATATTCAGGATACGAATATACAATTGCACTGTACCTTATTCATTCATAGCCTTGTTAACATCTATTTATGTTATTGCGACGAAAATTCGATTTATTCAAAAATTTTCATCAAATAGATCTTCCTTTCGTTAAAAGCACCTATAAATCCATAAGAATATACATAGCTGCCACAAAAATACTACTCGCTCTACTCTTTCCGCAAACCAATTAAGTTAAAAATGTGGAAAACAGGACTTCCGACGTACGCAGCTTTCAACACCCGAACCTGGCTAAGATTTTTCGCACGCAATAGATTTTCTGGCTGCCGTCGTCACCGCGTCCATTTGTCCAGTGATTACAGCGAAATTTCCAGCTGTCGTGGCGAATTATTTGTTCCGCGTTAAATTTTGCCTGGATACGCGCCATAAGTCCCGTGTGCGCACTTCACATAGGCTATACATAATACGCCAGCCAGAAGCTTGTATATACAGGGGCAGGGGCTCCGGCTGCTGGAGTGTACGAAATTTTTGAAGCGGCCACGACCCCGAGCTCCCTCGTATTATTGATCGACTCGCGCGACTCGCTCCGTGGGCTTTATACCCATCTACGTGTTTTCCTCTGATGTATAGAAACGCTAAACAGCTAGTTTTTTTTTTTTTTATGTCTGCGGAAAATTCTATTACTCGACAATAATGTATACGCTTATGTATATACAATACCTCTGATTATGTTTCATAATGTATGGCTAAAAATTTAAATATTCGTAAACTTGAACGAATTTTGCAATAAATAACTATAGTTAATTCTGACTTTTTAATGAGTTTTGAAATGATTTAGAAAATTAGTTTATGTTATGGTTTATGAGAAATCAAATACAGTGATTATATCTATTTGAACGTAAATGTATATTTATAAAACGAACGATAATGAATAATCAGTGTAATATTTTAATTATAAATGCATTACAACGATCGCAGCCTTGTTCAGAGAAGACTCATGTACGGGACAGTTGCTCAAGTGAGACTCTGCCTGCCTTTCGAATTGTCAAAGTACAAATATTGCACGCATATATAAACTACTGCGTAGATGCTAGTATTCACACGCGAACAAATTAAGAAGCGGATAATCTTATAATCTGAACAGTTTATTTTTTATTATATTAAAATTAATTTTAATCTATGTGTGTTTCAAATCAACTTTGGATTTAGAAAAATTTAGAACTCATTCAAATTAACTTTTAAAGTACTAGTTTAAAAACTACAATATATGCCAAATGCTAATTAAAAATAAATTTTACTTTGATTTTATTGTGTTCATTTTTAAACTGATTATTATTTAAAACTTTTAATGGGTTTCACACAAATCGTATTCTTGTAGAGATTTTTACGCATAATCGACGATTTTAAATCGTACAGTATATCCACTTTTTGTCCATTGGCCAATCTGTAAATTCATACATACATACATACTGTTAAGTTTACTGGGCAGCAGGTTGAATTAATTGTAGATGCATATTAATTTAACAGATTTATTATAAGACTTTTTATAATAATACTTTGTACATGTCATCAAAGATGAGAGAGATACATAGCTCCACAGTTAGCTTACAATATTGATTCTTGAGCGCCTCACTAGGTGATAAGTGAAACTAATATAAGGAGATCATTTATTGTATAATAGTAAAAATTAAACTATCCTAACACACACAGTTTTTCAACTTGAAATATCTCAATAATACCTTTCTTATCGCGAAATCCATCTCTCATTTTTTGATCGATTCAAAAATTACTCCGAGCAGTTGCCCCGTTTAAAAAAATAAATACCTATGAGTAGCGCAAGTGACGACGTAGACGTAAACGAAATTTTCCCCACCTTATATAAGCACATAATATACATTATGCATGCATATTTTTGGCGGCAGAAAATAAAGAAAAATCAATAGTTGCACCGTGGCAAGCATTCCAAATCAAGATTCGATTGCCTACAACTTAAAAATTTAAGTTTCGAATTAAAAATTATTTACATTGGAACTAATTTCGAAAGATGAAAATCCAAAAGGCAATACACCTGCAGCAACAAAGTACTGCCCCGCAGCATAAATGACTCCTCGGTCCTCGCCCTCATAAGTTGACGCATTTTCCACTGTAGATTCGCGACCAATCAATCGGCCTATATCGATCTATCGTTCTCGCACACATACGCGCACAGTCACAAGTTCGGCGTTCAGCGTTCAGCCCAGCAACGCCTGCATTCTCCTATATATACGTGTATACATGTGTGTGTGTGTGTGTGTACAGATAGCACGCGCCTCAGGTCCCTTAATAGAATGTAAACAGCCGAGGCAGCGAGTGTTTGTCGCTCAGTTGTGTCTTCAGCATGTGTCTCTTCGTCTATACTTGGGTGTCTCTGTGTATGTGTCTGTGTGTGTGTGTGTGTGTTGGGTGTGGGTTATTACCGGCTGCGGGTGGAATGTCTATACGTGTGAGCACGCCACCGAGTGCAGGACAAATATATTGTTTGGCCCAATTCTGGAGCTTTTCGGATACCCCGGCGCGGAAATTAACTCACAGTCGTTTTTTTTTGCATAAAACTAGTTTTTGAATTGTTAGGAAATTTTTTTAATAATTTTATTTCGGAATGAGTATTTTTTTATATTTATACGGGCAACATTTTTTGAGGAACATTCAAAATTTTTGAGAACTATGCCAACGACATGTATATATTAATAATAAACAATGGAGAAAAAATACATTATTTTTAAATAAAAAATAATTTGTTTTAAATATATGAAAGTAAATAGCATATTTTTAAGATCGAGTTCTATTTTTATAAAATACAGTGTATTTATTTTAATAAATTCGTTTTCCATCTTATTGTCCTAATTTATTAATTTATTAAAATTATAATGTACCTATTCAAGTATGAGAATTCAGTTCAGGCGGTGAAGTTTCAATTTGCAATCAAAATGTATAGTGTATATCTCATTGACTGGAATTCTAGATTGAGGAAACGACTTTCCACTCTTACGGATTCAATTTTCAATACTGAAATAATAAACTTCAATTCGTAGTATTAAATTTGCAGGCATCCTTCAGCATAAAATATTAATTAATTACTGATTAAAACCTTCGAAGAAAACTCATCAATTTTCCTCTAACTAGCAACTATCATTAATTTTTACTTGAGATGATAGAATTATGAAGATGATCGATAGCAACGAATGCAATGAACGAATTTAAATTGAAACGACGATACACTTTTCCAGATAATAATAATATCGAGATAAATAAATAAAGTTAAAAGTAGGATTAATAAAATATGCGTTCTTATTTTTTTTAGATTACTGCTAATTTGTATGTCTTTCATTTCCGCTTGTGTTGCGTCACAACATTTCAATTAACATTAATTATTATCAACTAACGAGACAATAAATTATACATTCTTTTTCACATAAGCAAATTCAACAATCTAAAAATATGAATGACAAACTTACAATTAGTTTCTTAACTGATTCTGAGAATGATAATAGAATGTATAATCATTTTTTTATTATTTATTAATTAACCTTTGGAACAATTTAGTTATTTACAAATTATTTTGCTTTCAAGTTTATGGATCACGTCAAACAACATTGTATTAACAGGTGCATAGAGGAAATCGAATGCAAACATATAAATTCGTCGATTAAAATAAACAAACACTGGGTGAACCAAATGTCAATAACAGAAATCCGTGAATTAAAATAAATACACGTCAAAAAAGGAAGCGATAAGCAAATGCTTTGATCTTTATTTCCTCAACACTACCTAGCAAAATAAATGGGGTGAATAAATTTTTGATATTTATCCCGAGATTATAGTCGCTGTTCATGTTTTTCGAGCTGTTTTTAAAACTCTGTTCCGTGCATAACCTCGATCTGTTGCATCGAATTGAGGTTACTGCTTCTAGCAAAATGTTTTATTTAATTAAAATTTAAAAAATGCTCTATGAATGTTATATAAACCCGAGTCGCTTTATTAGACTTGCACGTGCGCCTGCGAACTTAAATTAAGTTAAGGCTAATATAATGGCAAAAATTTACTACATTTTCAATTTGAATCTATATGTGTACCTCAAGTTATACAATCATCAATTTTAAAAGTGGAATAATTTAATATAAATATTCGAAACAATATTTACATATAAAGTAAAGACTTGATTCTATTGTTCGGTATAATTTCTAAAATAGGTGTAGTTTTTACTTCTCTCCTCTTCAAGCTTAGCTGAGTTATTTAAAAAAAAAATTAATGTCACATTTTGTATTTGCAAGGCGCCGTCGTATACAAAATGTGACATTAAATTTTTTAAAAAAAAGTCAGTTAAGCCTGAAGTTTTTACTGAGTAGTAAAAACTCCCGAAACGTCGCCAATATACCGAATTTGCAAAAAAGTTTGTTCTCATAGATCAACCCCTACACTTTACCTATTTTAATATTTACATTATGTCAATATTTATCGTTCTTTTCAAATGAATGTTTTAGAGATATAATTAGAGACATTGATCGTGTAGTTTATATGTTTATTTTAAAAAACTACAAGTTTACATATGAGCAGACAAGAAAGATCTGTAGCTATAGGGATGTAACCGGATTCCCGGAAAAGCTCCAGTACAAAAACTCGCAAAGGTATAGCTTGGAATTTAAATTCGCAGAATAATTACTTAACAGAGAATATGGCCTGCGCGCTTTCAAGCGGGATTTCCTTGTATCCTCGTAGTTGGGCAAAAGCAAAGATCCAAAGCGTACAAAGTCCGAGGCCATGAAACAGCCTTGAATGGAGCAAATCTTCTACTGGCTGCTAATCGAAGTCCCGGCGCACCGGCAGCAATCAATTCCAACTGAGCTCGGAGATCATCGGGCTGGAATCTTGAGCCTATACAGATGCGAAATTATCGCATCCGTGCGCTTACAATTACGACTATATACTATGATGGGGGGGAATCGAAATCCCGGCCATGGTAATTCTGGTCCTTCGCTAATTCCTTCGATTACGCGAGTTTACGTAGTGCTTCGGTACACACACATCTCTCGTCTATTCGCAATTGTATCTAGTAGCTTTTTGTCGTTAGAGTGCGCGTTTACAGTGTCGAGGGTAGAGATTGGCATCAAACTTGGAAGCGTATAAGCCGAATCATTTGGTTCAGTCGATGACTTTACGCATACGATTTTGAATTAATGGGTAGAAGCGTGTCATTTCGTACATACAGCATTAATATACATGTGCATATATTGCTATAACATTGACGAACGTATTACATTGATTTATTTGAAAGAATTGCAATATTAATTCATTAATAAATTCTATTACGTATGGATTTGAAAATATTGGGGTCTAAGTTCATGTTTTAAGAGTAAGACTATAGGGTTTGTTCAGAATTAAGTAAAATCACGACTATAAAATCAAGTGTTAACGAGCGTTGATTCAATAACCTCTTATAACGGTCTATCACGAATGTTTATAGATCTGTACTTGTTCAACGATATGTAGTTCATTGTATAACCTCAACATTGTATTGGAAACGCACAGATATACATGCATGCACATGTAGACTCGTACTTTGTGGCCTGGAAAACTACTGCTGCGTGTCTCTAAAGCATGCACGACTAATCGGGTTGAACTGACGGATCGATTTTAATTAAGCATAATAAGCGCTAACTGATTAGCTAACTCCAATGCTCAAAGTAAAAGATTCATACAGAACGATGCTGTAATTAGAAGTCGATATCTATCAAAATCTGTTAATAGCAATAGCAAAGTACAACATTATATATAATTTTACAGACTTTGAACATCTCTGAATAAATTGGTATCGATATAGCCTGGCAAAGTGATTTGTTATTTGTGGAAATTCGTTGAAAAAGTTACGTAACCGAATAAAGTTATTATCAAATGATTGAAGAATATTATTGTAAATATACATGTACTTCATGAAAGTATTACCATACAGGTGCTAATTTCTATGTAGAAAGTTGAATCTATGGAAATTTTCTGAATCGAATCGAATTATTTTAGTTTAAGCTGAATTTTCAGCTTGGAACGGACAGATTTTAGCCCATGGTAACTCAAAGTAAAGTCTGGCACTCCATAACCGTTCTCATAATAATAATATCCCGAAAGTTCAAAGTGATTTATTTCTGATTTTTTTTCCATTCAATAAATCACTGTAATTTCTTTTTGCACGGTTTACGACTTTCTTTGGGTATGGTTTTTATTATTCAACGAGGATCACGGGAGATAAATTAAAGTTAGTTCAGTTGAGAAAATACGAGAACTCGCGGAAAATATCTTAATGGTGGCATCTCACTCGTGATTTAGAAGCTCGGGATGTCTTGCAACCGCAATTAGGTCCGAACTCGCTGGAGACACTTCGAAGGCATACCAATTTAAGCGGCAAAATCCAATTTCTCGCTGACAAAGTAATTTTATGATAATACGAAAAGTAAGTGATTGATTATATGAGAAAAACAGTTTTGTCTCAAAGTTCTACATAATGATAAGAAGCCCCGATTACTACACGTATATTATCGCTTTTACTTTTTCCATATTTCTAAAAATATGACCCATTTAAAATGTATTTACAACAGACTTTTCTATATCTATCTTGCGTTCTGTTATTCTCACAATGCAATAAAAAAAAAACTATAAATATAAATAATATAAATAAATATCTAATATATAAGATCTATCAGAGTATATCCGACTCTGTCGAACAGTATTTTTCCAACGAGAAGAGCAAAAACCTATGTGCACATAAATATTTCAAAACAAACAATAATTTTCTCCACCGCGAAAAAGCGCGCGCGTTCGACCTACTTGTAGGAGCGTTTAAATCACGTACCAATTAAATAAATCTCCACCTCGGCCGGTTGCTCAACAAATATTCGCGCAGAGTCTAGACGACAAGGTCTCAATTCGCCAGAGGCCCATCAGCTCACGAATAAGAAGATCGAAACGCAGATCACACGCTCCGAATAAGCAGCAGCAGCAGCAGCAGAAGTAGCAGCTATATGCACCGCGATAAATGCACGCGTACATGCAGAGTCTCGAGGAGTAATTAATTCGCACGCGATCCCTGCATCCATCCTTTTCCGCTCCTAAAAGCCAACCTGCACGCGCGTATATATATATATAAACTGAAAGCGCGACTGCTGTTGCTGCGCCGACCGGCCGCCTTTGCTGCAGTGCATGCCAGCCTGTGCTAAGCGCACTTTCTAGCTGAGAGTGCGCGCTTAGCATGATATTGATCGACGTGTGCTGCTGCTGCTGCTGTTGCTGCGCCTTCCTACCCTCGCGCTGGCGGCTCTTTGGTTTTCAGGGGCTGCACGTTACGCTGCGAGGGAATCTCGCTATCGCGCATCAAACTGCTTTTATATTTTTCTCTTCTTCGTGTTTTTCTTTTTCTTTTTTTTTTTTTTTTTGTTGCTTTTGCTATGTATCTTGAGTCGCTGCTATACATGTGGTGCGATTGTTTGATTGTGCTTTGTTATACGAGCGAGATTTTATCTTTGTTGTTTGGCTTGGAATCTGTTAGGAATTCATCTGTTTCGCTGCGGAACCCGACGAAGATATAGGTTCTTTTTTATACAAATGCTTTTATCTTTAGGTTAAATGAAAACTCGCAGAACAAGAAGCACTTTGAATAATCGAGGAGAAAAATCTTTGTATCATGGTTGGCATTTCATGAAACTGGAACCAAGTGAAATTTACATCATAACCGCGAGGTGGTGACAGAGAGTTTTTTTTTCCAAAAATGAATCTCCATCTTTATATATTTCGTTAAATGCATAAGATTACCGGTAATGTAGGAATCTTTGTGGCCATAGCGCATCAGCTCCTTAAAGAGAGATTGCTTTCAGAAATCAGATTTTTGTAAACGCGGTGACAAAATATACACCTTGCACAGTGGATTTTAAGTGTCGAAATTGCCAATTGTAGCTTTGTACAGCAGGATTTGTAATCTAGCGAGTCGCAAATTGCAGTAGGAACAAAATTGTAGCTGCGCAAAAGCTGAAATTGAAGTGGTGGAGCTTACAATTTTTGCTACTCCCGTTCTCTCCTGTAACACCAGGCCCTGTATGTAATCAATTCGTACACAGCAGTTTTATGCAGTTTGTACCCAAGCTTTAAATTTCATACTACCGTCTAGTTTAAACTATCGTGCTTTATTGTGGTAAATATCGTTTTTCGCACCGATTATAAACACTCGCGAATCCGTTAGACGGCTCTTTTCTTCTACGGTTCTAGATCACTTTTTCAATATTTCTTATTTATCAATATTCATGCATATTACTTATTCGTATTATCAATATTTTAGCAGCTATTAATGCTAATAATTGAATGTCCATTATGATTATAAGCTTCAATAAATTCTGCTTCTTATTTATAGTTGTCACAAATATTTATTTTATGCTGCATCGAACTGGTAATTAAAAATTTTCTCTCCTTGTTATTCTTTCTTATAACAATTATTTCAAAATTTTATTTTGATCGTATATACTCGAGTTACCTTTTGTAATAAACATAAGGAACTTGAGTTAGTAAGCCAATGGCCAGAAAGTTTTAACTAGATTGTGTGTTTCGTGAAAAGAACAGTTTCGAGTTTAAATCTCGCATATCTCATTGACTAATGGGCTTTTGTTCTTTATATTTATTTTTATTCTTTATTTATTCCTTAACGAGTGAATATATTTCTTGTATTAAATTCTGAAAATTGGATTTATGACCAAAATAGAAAAATGAACTAAATATCGTGATTATTGTTTAAAAAATACGTGACTCACGAAAAAATAAATCAGATAAAATTGATAATAAATTTTTTACTTACAATCTAGATTGGATTGGACATCTGTTGTCGTACGTTCAAGCTGCTCATCGCTTTTCCGCAAACACTAATCAAGTTTGAAGAATAGATTTTATTCGTTTGAATCGAATACTTCAGAAGCAGTCCTCAGTAAATAAAATATAACTCGTATTATTTGAATTCAAGATTGAATTTCGGGTTGAATTGCAGACATGCATGTTCGTACATCTCTATATAAAAGATATATACATATATATTTGACTTACCTTTATATGTATATATATGTATATTCGTGGCTTATTTTATTTATATGACTGTTTATGACATGCTTCACATTTCATTTAGATGAAGAACTCCAGTTACATATTTCATTCGTATGCTTCTATTCTTGTTCTGGGCATAAAGAAAAATATTGCTTCGATTACAAAATTTAATTGAGTTTTAAATAAGGGTTGGAATAAATTTACCATCAAATTATACCTATAACTTCCATCGGAATACAAGCAACTTCTTGTAAATAATCTTTACTCATTAATAGCAACTCGTTATTTTCATACAAAGATAATTTGACGCGCGCTGTCTTCCAGTGAGATTGAATATTAACTTTCATTAAGAAGTTGAACTACCAGTATGTAGTTACAGCTTGTATTATTAGCTGATTAAGACTTAATGAGATAGTAACCTATTGACCTACATTATTTCCAGAAGAAATCTTATAATTTATTAGTTATAGTTACTAACATAAATTCTTAGGTCTACTGTTTATTGATTATAAGCAGAAATTAATGGAATAATAAAAAGAAGTCAATTATCTCCTCAAAGAATTTCTGTAGTTGAATATATATTATTCTAGGTAGTAAATTATTAGTCTATAATGAATATAAAAAATCGAGAAAAATAGTTGACCAGATATTATAAAAAAATATAATTATGTTTGCATTTTAGTCGCAATGTTACAATTTAGACATTGATGACCTTCCGGTTTGTAATTCTGATCTTCTGATTTTTGGAACTGTGAATGTTATGAAGAATATTCTGTGACACATTCTCTAAGTAAAATCTGCGGTAAAAATCTCTTCCACATGCAGTGGGGACATACCAGTCGTCTCGTGAATTCCAGACAACAAAGATTTTCGCGTTGGGCAAAAGTGAATTTCCCCGTTTTCACCGAAAAAAAGGTTGTCTCTTCCCCCTTCTTCTTTTCCCCCCGAAAAAAAAAGGAGAGACAGGAGCGAACCCTCGATTTGCCATTTATCGACCCCACGTTGAATTCCCCGATGTCCTTTTCTTCCCTCGGACGATGCCCTTGCTTCTTCTCTCCCCTTCTCTCTTTTTTCCGCTGTCTTCCGCTGAAGAAAAACTTGTACGTCTCGCTCCCGCGTATCGCGGATGTTTCGTTCTTTTTTCTCTCATTCTCAATCTCTTTCTCGTTTTTTGAAGAATGGCATAGGGGGTTTAATGGAGCTCTTTCGTCATCGAGAATTTTCGTGGGGCAATTTTCGCCTCCTCATGGCGGAAGCTTCGCCAAGATGCTGTCTCGAAATTTTTGTTGTTGTGTTGAAGAAACGTTTTAGGGCATTATAGAATGGAGTACTACATTTTGTGCTAATGCCTCGAAAATGGGTAGATCTTTTTTAATTTTGTCTCATCTTGTAGAATATCTGTATGTGGCGTTGAAAATGATTATTTCCTCGTGAAGAAATTTTGAGCTTACAATTGGTTAATGCTTATTGGCTAAACAAAATAATATTGATTTTTCATACATCCGTTTCGAACTCGTTCAAAGCTAATCTCCGTGAAATTGGACCAATAACGTAATTTGAAGGTTCGATACTTTAAATGAGTCCTGATATTCTTCAAAGTTAAGAAATACCATATCATGACCTTAAATTGCGCAGGATATACATATTTATATACATGTGTGCTACAAATATAATAATATCAAAATAATTGTTCTAGCTGTCCAAGTTTTTATAACAGTAAATGGTAAGGATATATACGCACAAGTATATGAAATAGTCATTATTTCAATCGTCTCGAGATTACAATGGTAATTTCTATTCACTGAAATTCTCAACGAGTAGAAAAAACTTCTTTTCGTTGCGAAATTATCGTGTACAGCCTCCGTGAAATGAAATTTCTAAATGCAACGAAGACCATGGGCATCGGGTCGACGAAGTTTCGGCAGCTACTACTACACTCTCGGCGTGGGCTGCAACTTTCCAGGCACTGTCAAAAGCGAAACACGACTTCGATTCGTGGCTGAATGAGGCGTCCGCAGAAAGGGGGAAGAGTATAAAAGGTCAGCCCCCAAACTCTGAAGGGTCCAGACAGAGGAATAGAGAGACGCGGGGGGGGGGGGAGAGTCTATGCAGGGGATGGCCTAAGACGCCTTGGAGGTTTCAAGCTGTCCATTTTCTCCTCTCGCCTAACCCCCTGTACACAACCCACAAAACTTATCGCATCATCGAAACCCCTTACATTCTCCACCTCTCTTATCCTCGATAACACTGGCTGTGTGTATGAAAGCGCTTTCCAAGAGACTTACACGCTAACGTACATGAAAGTATTTCGTAGCTTTTGGGTTTTCGCGGGTCTGTTGAAAAACATCAGAACAACTCTTACGGAAATAGACGTTATATCTACATCAAAATTATTGTTATAAATGAAATTTAGGACTGTTTGGTCAACGGCACAAGGAACTACAAATTTACCAGCACACGAGTAGCGAAAGTTTTCGCGCACGCGAGGAGAAAATCTCCTTGTTTACTTTCTCGGACTATCTCAAGAGCATTGACGAGTGTGACGAAGGTTGATGCCAAAAATTCTGCCTCTTCGTCCCCTCTCATCCTTATCGAAAAACTTTATCCCCGAACGTCCCTCCCTCAGAAATTCCCGCGAATAAATCGTACCAAGGATATAATTTATTATAAGGATACAAACGATTATTTCCTTCCTATGTTGATGCCTATCGGCCAAGATGGGCTCGCTGATATATAAATATATATCCGCCGGAGTTTCGCGATCAATTCAGCTTTTTCGCCCTCTCCCTTATTTATCGCCTTTTTTCAATTGTACCGTCTTCGTGTCTCCTATATAAGCTGTGCAATTAAGTATTACTCAAGAATTTTTTATCCCGATATTTTGGCTATAGATCCAACGCTGATATAGTGACTAAGTGATAAAAAAGGATGATCTTTGTAACATCATAAAAAAGTGTAAAGCGAATATTGGTTCAACGTTGATATAACGCATCGCTCGAAACATTTTTAGTAAATATACCGTGGACGTATATTTAACTGCACCATGAGATGGGGCAACGGGTAATGGCCTCTCGAATTATGGGCCATGGCCGCGATAAGTTATGGCACTTGCCTGTAATTCGTCGTACACAACGGAGTAGGAGTCGCGCGTTAAATGCAGTGTTTAAACGTTGTATAAACGATGAAACGACTATAGATTTTTACCTCCTATAGCTACATCGTAATTTGCGTCATAAGACGCTCATTTAGTTTTAGGTCTTTAAAGGAGTGCGGATTAAATTCGAGCACTGCATTTTGAGCTTGTATTTGTAATACATAAATATTTTAAGTAAATTGATGAAAAATTAAGACCTAGAGTTATTTAGAGTTACTTAGTAGGCGCTCGAAAGTCTCGTTTAACCATTCATGAATGACGGACTCTATTTTCAAAAGTTTCCTTTCAAATTGTCGGATCTATTAACTTCAAAGTAATTATTAATTTATATTATAATGTAATGTTATATATAATGCAGGCGTGTGCCTGTGACAGTCCTGCCTTCGATAGTCGAGCATTTACATCGTAATATTTAATTAAAAACAAATAAATTTAATACAAATACATAAAAACTTAATAAAATTAATATTTTTTTTTATCTATTTAGTTAAAATTTCAATAAATAATTGATCGATCTTTACTTTAGAGAATTGCGATAACAAATATTATCCCGTAAAGGATTATAATTAAAAATTTTTTGTCTTATCCTTGTTCAAGTGTAAATAATATTAGTAACGGCAAAATTTAGATTTATAAAAAGCGTATACGCGATTGTGATCTGGTAAATAATGTAAATTCGAGGAAATAAATTGAATTACGTCCGATTTTGAACTGCCACTCATACAGCAGATCTGATCGAACGCACAAAAAAAGGAAACGTTCAAAAGCTCTCAGCGAAACTAAATTTCTCTGCGGGATATTGGCGAGGTTCTCCGATCCCAAAACTCCAACGCAATGGCACAGAAGCTTTGTTCGCTCCATCATAGAATGCGGCTGCTACATACACTTTCCGAACTGTGAAAACTTAGTATAGGGACTCGAGTAAATGCAAAACACAGCAGCAAGATCTGTTGCAGACTTTCACGGAGGCACTACTAGCGTGAGTAACGTATTACTTGCAAAGATCGAAGCTAGTTTTGCTAGAGGGGGGAGGATGTGCACAGTGCATTATTAAATAATAACTCCTCAAATCGTAAAATATTTTCCAGAAAAGGAACCGAAGTGTTTTATTATACAGGTCTTGACGATTGAAAATATTTAAAAAATTAAATTTTAATTCTAAAATTAGATAATGCCAATTTAATATTTTGCTTCCTCAAAGACGAAGCTTTGTATCTATATACATAATTTTTTTTTTAATAAATTACGTCTTCTAATACGCTAATTAGCAAAATGCCACCAAGATTTAGTCTCATAATCCTTTTTTTTTTTGGATCACAAAAAATACCATTTTCGTGCACATCAACCATACATATACATATATATTTGATATTAAACACGTTGTTCACATAGTTTATAAAAGAATTATCGTTTGTTCTTTATCGGTCGGGCCTTTGTTTTTTTGATCCATTTATTTCTTTTAGTAAGAATTACACCTTTTCCTTACTCTTATAGTTTCCTAATCTTTATCAATAGTAATTTTGATCACTTTACTTACTAGTCGATATCTTCGAAATCTCAAGTTTTTTACCTTTTTAGTCTTGATCTGTTACTTCATAAAAGAAATTGTTATTTTATACCAGTGCACTAGATTTGTTTATTTAAACTTTAACTATCAATTAAAACTACGTTATATAGTTCTTTGCTTTACGTTTTTTTATAAATTTAAAAAATCTGTCCTTCCAAATCACGTAGCCAATAATTCACAAAAATGCCCGCTCACTGGCACTTCAAATGTCTTTTCAATCAATAACCACCGCAACTCACGATCTTTTTTTTACGAAATAAAATCCATTCCGCACCATCGAATTAAATTCGACGAAGGTTCGGACCGGAGAAGGTACATAAAAAAGAGAAGTATGGAGTTGGCCAATCAGTTTCTTCCTTTCTTTCATTCATCCACGCTTGAATTTTTTCCTTTTTCTCTCTCTCCGTCGTCCCTACCCCCGTCGAAGGATACAATAAATCTCATTGTGCGGCCGAAAAATCCTCGCGTGTGTCACTGACAAATATCTGCATGAACTAACACACACACACGGGCGCGCGCACAGACTCTCCATCTTTCTTTTTCCATCGCCATCGCTGCACTTATCCACCTTTTTTCCTCGTTCTTATCGCTATAGTTTTTTCACCGAACTTCGTGAGCTATCCATTGCCCAGTTCTAGAAGGGCGAAATAAAATATCCACGAATTATTAAGTATTATATCCATGTAATGGAGCAATAATAATTTGTCGACTTTTTCATTCGTTATATACATTTGTAAGCACAATTTAATGCCTATATCTTAGGTATAGAATTAGTAGCGGATATCATAATCAGGAAAATTCATATGTGACAAACAAAAAACTAGACTTCCATATAATTAATGGAATGACGGATAAAAAATTAGTTTATAAATTAGTTCCGTCCATTAAAAATGTTGAAATCTTAATCAGGGTTCAAATTCTGATGTATAAAATGGCACCGACACGCAAGAACACCAAAATACTTATTTCATGTTATATACCATGTACAAAATTATTTAATAGTATGAAAAAGTTTATCAGTTATACGTGCTATAAAAGAACATATTTTGTACATATTGTGGTGAATAAAGATCCTTATTAATCTTTACAATTCATTTTTCTGTTCTAGGTGATTATCCTTATTAACTTGCTGCTTTAACCATCTATATAATAAGGTAAAATAGTAGTAAGGGTATAATTATATAATTCACGTATAAATGTACGGTACTCAGTTATTACCATCAATCGACATCCGTGGCTTCTGTCCCGTCAAATTTGAAAGATTGAATATATTTAAAAAACTATCCTGAAAAAATATATTTATAGTTATCGTATGTTGTATAGATATACTTCTTAGTTAATTTAGATTTTGTTCGGGCAGGATAATTAGGATTTTGTATGTCTTTTTATTTCATATTTTATTCGTGTAAAAATAGTAAGTCGTTTTTTTATTTTCAAAATAACAATAAAATAAGACGATATAGAAAATCGAAATTTGTGTGGCAAAATTATGTTGTATTAAACCTACATTACAAAAAATTGCAATATGTCTTAATGATTTTACAAGATTCTACTAAAGTCAATAAAAAAATTAATTTTATGACACTTCGTGTGAGAAGCTGGATTTATCGCACGCGGGAAAAATGACGCATGCTTTTTCATACGCACTACTTATATCATTATATATACATTCTGATTTGAAATTCAAATTCAACAAAATCGTGCTGCAGTTTTAAAGTCTGGCTGTAATCATTTTTACTGCTAATATATCAGGATGATATCTATTATTATATCGCGATTGCTCGTGAATTCATCTTATATATAGACAGCTAAGGCACACGAGATCTGAAATTGCGTACGCGTAGAAAGGACCGGATCGGTGTAATTGCATCGAGATGGTCCAATGGGCCATGGGGTTATAAGGGTACAAGCGAAAATGGCATTGGGAATAAGAGAATAGATTTTTATCGCTGTTATCGGGAGACGGAAATGGCTTCCGCTGCTGCTGCTCCGGCTGCTGCTGTCTCTCTTTCGACACTGGAGCTTTAAAGCAGCTGGAAATCTCCGATTAGAAAGAGCGAGAGAGAGAGAAGTTGGCTCTGCCCTCTCGATTTTGCGTCCGCGAATGCAATTGTCTCCGAGCGCTACCTACTGCACGTCTTCGGTCAGCTCGCTTTATGCAATCCCGATGTGAATTGGACTCGGCTGTGGGAATCCGAGGAATACTTTTACTTGCAGATTTGTGTGTTGTGCCCTTTGCAGTGTTTCGCAACTTATCAGAGGATTCCTTTGTAAACTAGGACGAATTCTTTCTAATTTATAAATAATGAATAAATAATGTGTACCGAGAGTCATTCCGTTTGATGTACCCTATTATTGTACGATTGGTCAAGCTCTGCGTGGTTTCGCTTTTTCAAAAGTAGCATCTTTTAATACCTCATAGTGCATATCATTACGAGAGAAGAGGGCTTTTATCCTTACGGCACAAAACTTAATAGAAAGTTTCCCATAAAGAATTCACCATTCCGCTTTGTTCGAAAGCTCTTTCATAGCAGTTTTAATGGAACTTGAGAATGAATTTAAAGTTAACATAATCAGTAAGTAAGCAACATCTATTTAACTTGCGGATCCTCAACGAGTTCGTAAACAGTTCTCTAATTTAAAAAAATATATATATATGTCCCACGCAAAAGCAGCTTTAAGAGGAGCTTCTGTTTTCTTTATTCATTGATCAATTCAACATGGATATAATTAAAGAACTCTCAACGTTAATTTTCAAAACTTAATTAGTACAAAAAATTTAAAGTAAAAATTAATGAATCTAGGACCTCTATTACTTTCCCATTCCAACGTATTAAGCAATAATTAACATGTTATTTTTTCAATTTAATTATAATGAATTGTTATAATCGTGCTCTCTCTCTCTCTCTCTCTCTCTCTCTCTCTCTCTCTCTCTCTCTCATTTGTACATTTTCGTCGTACCGGTTAATTATATAATCAATAACAATCACTCACTACACTAATTACAATGAACCAGTCATCATTGACCCTTCAGTTTTCACACACCCTTACACAACCGTACACCATACACTTCCAGAAAGCGGTAGAAAACCATTGTACTGCAGGTTCAGCGCTGGCTCTCTATCTCTCTCTCTCTCTCTCTACGGCTTCTGCCGTGACTTCGTTACTCGACGTAACAGCTTGTAGTTACGTAAACAGCCCGAGTACTTGGCGAGTTTATTGATATACATATAGGCACGTACAATTCCACGGGAGATTTCCGCGTGCGAGCGCTATAATAATAGCTAAGGGCGGCTCACGTGTCTTCTTGGGGGGGAAATGGGGGGAAGGGGTCGTTCCTGTTCCGTACCGGAATAATTGCCCCCAACTGCGCCGGAATAACCTCATCTTCGCCCGCGTTGTCTCAAGCTTTGTGCTAGCGGATGAAAATTTGGGGTCTACGGGAGTTTGCGGGACTCTGCGCTGTATTAAGCTTTGATTGTTGATGTTTGATAGACAATGTTATATAACCCGAGAATAGAACTTTTCTGGCAAATTCCCCCCCGATGACCAATTGATGATTCGCTATTAAGCTTCTTCCAACGTTCGTTTTAACGGCTCGAAACAGTTTTGTTAAGAGCTGTAACGTCAAAGAACGGATTTGTTTATAAATACAGAGTTAATGGAGGATGCCTACGAAATTGGAATAAAAAGTAGAATCCAGGGGGAACGTACTGAACCTAAGTCATTATTTAGAACACCAAAAGCCGTTTGAAAAAAAAAAAAAAACATTTTGCCCCCTGATTCTTGAAGGGAAAGTTGATAAAAACATAATTAAAAATAAGCGGCCTTGCTATACTCGTCTTTTTCTACTTTAATATATTAAGCATAGGAAATAATCAACTCTGTTATATTTCATATATTTCCCTTCGCGTAAGAGAGATAAATTTTATGATAAATTAAATGTCTTTACAATACTCTTAATTTGATAGTGCAAGTTTAAAAATAATTACAGGCTTTACTACGATATAGGTATACCGATAACATTAAGACATAATTTTAAAGTACTGTACTTTTATTGTAAACAACGTAAACCTTGATTAAAATGTTTTCATATAACTCGTATTAATATTTCGCGACATATACTATATCTCTTGTGTTTCAAAAATTCAGAAAATTATTTTTTATAATTAATAAAAATATTTCTATTTTTTACAAGCTTACAACATAAGATCTCCATGTTAAAAATGATACTTTGACGGGCTCTTTGTTTTCATTTTTTGTACCGTAATGAATGTTGATTTTTCCAGCACGTACATAGGAAAAGTTTTATCTAAAGTCAGGGAAATCTAATTATCCGGTGAACGTCCTTTAATCAGTACATATTTTAAATTAGTGTGTAGAATCTTAAAAGATAGGGGCATTACAGAGAAAATGCAGGAATGTGAATTTTCAGATAAAAGCTTAAAAATGAAAATTTAGAATATGTAGACGTGATATAGTTTGCTTTATGTCCTATGAATAGAAACTCATGGAAAGTTAAGGTAGTGGATAATATAATGAAACTGTTTCTAGTCAAAATCTGTACCGTAATGTCATAATAACTAAATTCCATTATATTCTCCCTTATGAATGATAACTTCGTTTGGTAAGTCCACGAGATTTTGACCTATAAAGTATATAGACAGCAGCTTGCTAAATTATCAAAGGCATATACGGAAATCCTTACATTCAAACTCCAATACAAGGCTATCAGTGAATCTTTGGAAGCAGAAAAATGTCGAACTTTATTCTGATAAATTATTACCTAATTCAAATTAAAAATGTTATATTTAAATATCACGTAGCTATATGAAATTAAGCGACAAATATATTTGGCTCAATTGTTCGATATAAAGTAATAATTTCTTTCACTTATAAAAGACCCTGAAATAAATTTAGTTTTGTAAAAATTGAAATAAAATATTTGCGGTTCTGCGCAAAGAATTTACAAGTATACCCTTCGATCCATGGCATATTTGGCTTTTATTTTTGCACTTTATATTGCAATGTCACTATTATTAGAGAGATCTTAGATAATTAAGATTTTTAGTACCAACTGAGCCACGGTATAAGTTGAAAAAAGAATCATTTACCCAAACTGTAATACCTCATGTCGAAGTTTGCAAATTAACCTTATAAGTACACAGAGAAAAAAATTCAATTGTATCAACAATAGCATTGTTAACTTAACAAACATGCCATTATTTTAACAAAATTATAGTCAAGTCAACTCTTTTGTTAGTTGATTCAACAACGTATAGTCAAGTCAATGAATGAATAGTTGATTTTACAACGAGTTCGTGGTTAAAATGCATCAAACTCGATTTGCGTTCAATTCAACAGTGTGGCCTTTGAAATAACTGCGACTATGTTCAGACAACTCTCGTTTTTTTTTTAAGTAAACTAAATTGTACATGTCGAAATAAAAATATTTTTTATTTAATTTACATATGATTACATGTTGAACCAGCAATCGGAAATTTTAATTTGACAGAAATATCGCCATTCTATGACCTAAAATATTTTTTTATAGCCATAGCATAAACTTTTACATTTACGAGATTCCGCGCGCTTGTCGTAACAGTATATATC
>UELV01134181.1:0-14597 GCA_900490015.1 Megastigmus stigmatizans | reverse complement strand
TGTGTGTGTGTGTGTGTGTGTACGTATATACGTGCAGCGAAGAGAAGAAGAGGAGCCGGACCGCAAGAGACAGAGAGAAAATATTTTTGTTATCTGGATTTCGCGTCGCCCGCTGCAGTTCGGAAAGAGAGAAAGAGAGAGAGAGAGAGAGAGAGAGAGTGGGGAGAACAGCAGCAGCAGCACACGGTTTCTTCGAGCACACCGAAATTCCAGCGCTGGAAGGGACTTCTTGGAAGACACTTCCCTCTCTCTCTCTCTCTCTCTCGGACTGTGTCTGTGTGTATATGTATACATGTACGCTGTGGACCCCTTATCGTCGTCGCGTCCTGGCGCGCTACGTATATCCCGAAAGGCTCCGGGGCCCGGAGAAAGAACCGAGGCGACCATCCAGAGTTCCGTGTGCCCGCGAGCCCGCGCCCCCTCCCTCCCTCTCTCACTCTCTCTCTCTCTCTTTCCCTATGCTATTAACGAGAGTCAAAACTACTTGGGTGGCTGCGAAAGCGCGCGAGACTTCTTCTTTCGCTTTGCCCACTCGCTTCTCTCGGTCTCTCCACGATCTCGAAACCGCTGGGCTACTGGATGCTACTACTACCGGGCAGGAGAGCTGAATCGACGTTGTATCGACGGGTGTGCCATGTGTCGCGCGATCGATGTAGGAAAAAACGAAGACTCGGTCCTCGATTCGGTTTTATACATGTTACCGAAGATCTTCGGGCATTCGACGTGTAAGAAGCTACCGTTTGGACGAGCGACACTGCATACAGGTTGCTGATGCGATGCATATACCGTGGCTGACATTCCACCAACGCGATATCTCTCTATCGTTCTGACTCGTAGTTTTTAAGAAGCCCGAGGAGTCGAGAGTTTTACACGTCCCGAGTATTCCTTTCCTTGTGCGACTCCGGCTGCTCTCGATCATGCCATGAATGAAAGAATTATCGTTGTCGCGGAGTCTCTGGGTTATTGATCGATCGACGCGTTACTTATTCGATCATTCATTAATGATGAATGTATTTCGAAAATATTAATGCATGGCGAGTGGTGATTTGTAAAACGAATGTGATTAGTTTGTTCTGTTTTGTGAATGAGATGTAAATTTTTACTGTTCCAAATGCAGAACTCGTTTGAAGATGGACTTTTAGTTCGATTTAGTTTTAGGTGAAGGAGGAGGATCCATAAGGAGCATTTTTGATTTCACTGCAAATCACGTGATTTCTTTTCATTTGGTATTTGCTGTATATTTTAGATTAAACTATGCAGTTTTAATCTAAAATGAGCCATTTTTGTCGGTGCAGAACCATGTCATCGGTATTCCAGTATAGAAAACAACAGCTAAATCTCGTGAAAACGCACGGAACTTGACTGCTATGGTTACGTCCTTGGTCGAAAATTTTTCGCATCACGATCGAAACCAAACTTCTGGAATACTTTTCCTAGTCCATGAGATGTTACATATGTCAAGAATTTGTCGTACATATAGAAATATCTCGTTTAGATATCGTTTTCTGTCATGGACTAGTTAATGGCAGAGGTTCTGCATCAAACAAAATGGTTCATCCAAACTTAAAATTACCTACCATAATCCAAAATCTATAGTAGACCTCAAATGAAAAGAAATTACGTGATTTGCAGTGATGCGACATATGACCCTTGCTGATTCTCATTTTTATGGTAGTTAATTATTTCGAATGAAACGGTAAAAAATGTGCAAATACGATAAAACAAAAAAGAAAGTTGATCAACTTCACAAAAATAAAATCCAAACGTGTGGTCTGTCCAACTAAACCGAATTATGATAATTTTTTCCAGCCGGCACAGGTTTTTGAACTAAACTATGCATGTAAATCAGAATGTACAGGAAGATCGATAACGAGTTTTGAGGAAATTCGTATTCGGCATAGAAAAGTTGACTCGTAAGAGATGAGGAACAGGTAGAGAAGAGTAAGAGAGAGAGAGAGAGAGAGAGAGACAGGGTCGGGTCATCGTATAGATGCCGACTCGAGAACCGATCGAGATCGAAAGAGACGATAGGATCCAGCAGATGATGAAACGAGTTTTTCCATATTTTCTGTGAGCGCATCATACATATGTGACACGCTTCGGTAGCCGGATGCCTTCGTGTTTACATAATTGATTTTCCGAGCCGATACGCGTGGAGCTTAACACGAGTAAGTTTATGCTCTCGGATTGAATTTCTTTTCTCGATTCTCGTTTATCTTTCCCTCTCCTTCTCTCTCTTTGTCATTTCGCCTGTCCCTTCCATTAATGGACACGTTTCTCTTACCTTAACAGGGATTTATGCATTTCCGTTAATCCAAGGCACTGCGTGTGTGCCGGACTTTTGCTGCTCGAATTTTTTCATTCTGATAGCTTAATTTGTAACGCTGTTTATTGGAGCAGCGAATTTCAAGGCGGGTTCGTTACCACAGGTAAGGAGCTAATTTGTTAGGTGTTCAGATGTGTGACCACTCGCCTGGTCGGCTCCAAGATTCTTAACTTAGAATTGCCACTTTGAAATGTACCAGTTTGAAGTTTGAAAGAAATGGATGCCCCGAGATGCACAAGTAATTGAGAGTGCGGTAAGCGCCAGTATAATTAAAGATGTACTGGAAATAAAGGTGCACCAAAATTAAACGTCAGAAGCAATTGAAGAATATTCCTACATCACCATTACTATTGTTCATAAGTAGATAATGAGCATTAGAAAATTAAAAAAAAAAAGTTATTTTTAAAATTTATGTCCGCAACTTGATTTTACTCTTGAATAATTCAATGTAGCTAAGCTATGAATCTACAGTCACCAATCACAGTGTATTCGGTACATTGATTTTCATACGTTCAACCGAAATTCAATACCCAATCTTAAAAATATTTCAGCATCGTAAAGTACTCAATTACCATTGTAAGAGAATCTATCGCTTCCAAGTATCATAATACTTCCGGTTGGGAAAAGATTGCTTTGTCAAAGTTAACAAATTACATGTGGTGTGCGTGTGTATGTGTGTATATATGTATGTATATACTGCGCAAGAACAACTTCTTCCCCACGCTGTAAAAGAAGAAGAAGCAGACGAAGAAGAAGAAGAAGAAGAAGAAGAAGAAGTGAAAGAGAAGAAAAAAAATGATCGTCCTTTATATCTCGTAAAAGCCTCGGCTGGCTGCTGCTGCAGATTGAGCGTGAAGGCCTAAGAAAAATTTACGTACGTCACTGGTGCTTCCGAGGGCTCGTACATCACACCGTCGAACGAATCTCTTTGGGAACGAATATCAGGGGGGTCATCCCTCCGTAAGTCACCCGGGCCCCCGGTACTAAGTAAGTCTTGCGGCCAAAACTGCCCAGCTCTCTCTCTCTCTCTCTCTCTCTCTCTCTCTCTCTCTCTCTCTCTCTCTCGACCGTACTTGCATTGTACCAAGAAAAAGGGGGAGGGGGCGCAGGAGAGAGGGAAACATACATTCCTTCTTAAGACAAATTTACAATCAACATAAAAGAAGTTATAAATGTTAACGAAGTTCGAAGAGCTTCGGCTTTGCTTGCGAAACAAATCTTTTTGCCCTCCTTTTTTCCCTCTCTCTCTCTCTCTCTCTCTCTCTCCTCTGCACTCTCCTTTGCTTTTGTTTTTAATAAATTTACAGGGTTATATCTCAAGTATTTTAAACTTTGCCGATGATAACTTTCCTCTCTCTTATACTTACGTGCTGAAAAATATGGCGCACTACTCTTTTATGGGCATATGCAATTATAAATGCCCCCTTATACAGTTTCTGCACGCGTGGCGTACATTTTATTTTAGAATCGCGAGATCGCTAGAATGTATAAATCCTTTATCGTTATTAATTTTACACCTTAAGGGATTACTGCTCGATTTTGAGAGTATAACCTAGCTATTTTTACAGCACGAATTGTATGCACCAATAAATTAATTGCACGAACGATTTCGTTATTCGCGCTTATTGCATCGAAATTTACTGCCGCAACATTTTGAATATCTCCTACTACGGGAATCAATGATGAAGAAAATTCTTCTACCGCGGCATCTTTTCACACGCGGGAATTAATTTGAAAAGTAATTGATCTTGTGGCATTTAACATAACGTAAAAAGAAGTGTCGGAACCGTATAACGAACCGTAAATTCCCCTTTCAACTCGGGATAAATAAAAGTCCGATTCAACCGAAAAGAAAAAGGGAGTTTGTAACCGTGCGTTCCGCTGCGCTCTATCTTTATCAATGCTCGAGCCAACTTTTTCACCGCAGCAGCAGCACACGACAAAAGCCCACCAAAAGCAGGGAGCTCGCATATACTTATACCACGTATACCTGCCGCGCGAGGATTAAGCGGCCCTAATTACGGCCAGCTCCCCGCGCATTAGCATCGATTGTGAAGCCACCTTCCCACTACTCTATAAATACTATTGCCATACGGCGTGCAGTGTGCATGGTTGCGGAGCTGCATCTTTCTCTCCTGTGTGGGCTCCTCTCTGCATCTGCATGTATGAGAGAGAGAGAGAGAGAGAGAGAGAGAGGAGGAGGAAGAACACGGCGGCAGCAGCGGCGGCGGCACATATATGCACCGGCAGCGGAGAGAAGGAGAGGAGAGAGAGAGAGAGAGAGCGCCTCAAGTCGGGGCTAATGATACGCGATGATACGCGGCATTCGTCACTGTCCGATGTCCGGCTTGATTGCCGCTACTGTTCCTCTATCCTTTATCTCTCTCTCTCTCTCTCCCTCTCGCTGTAAGATGCTTTCGGCGGCTGACGCATGCGCGAGCTCGTTCTCATACGACTGCTGCGAGGCCCCGCAGGACGAGTGGAGATGAGACAATGAGGACGAGACGCATCTGGGAAAGCTGAAGGACTGCTGGACGGATTTAGAACCTTTTTCGTTGTGGTTGCGAATTCTGCTTAGACAACTATGCGAATACTGGATTTTTACATCTTTTGTATAAAAAGCTGCAAAAAGAGTTATTTCTATAACTTCTCGAAGTTGTCCTTTGGTTCTGAAACTAATACAATGAACTTCTTTGAATGATTTCCTCGTAGCTACGCGAGAATAACAAACGCTTTTTTGAGGGCAAAAAAAATTGAATTACAACATGATCACAGAAAAAGTGATATTCCACAATCTTATTTCGCAATAAAAGCTCAAAATATACAAGCAACATTCCAAATGTGCTGTACTACCGCGCAACAAAACGTCTCTCCTCGGCATAAAAATGCCTTTCGTTTATGAAAGACAGCCCAAGAGCGCGGCGAACACGTTTAATTAGAATTCGTTTCATAACATCTGTCAATTAGAGTCTGAGACGAACTTAATTATGTTATGCCACGGCGCGCGCGCTCCGAATCCAGGGTATATTCGCTCGGTGCAACAGTTATAGCCCCGCGAAATTTTCAACCTCCGTCGCTTGGAATAATAATAATTCGAGAGAGTGTGAGAGAGAGGGAGAGAGATAAAAGAGGTAGAACTGTGAGGCGGAGATTCGAAGAAGGAACGAAAGGATGGTATTGGCGGCTCTCCTCGGCGAACTCCTACCGTTATATGCGCAAGGAGGAAGCTGCGCGTTATTAATCGACGTGCGAGAGTCCGGAATGCGGGACCCCGTCCCATTGATTTTTCGTGACTCACTTGCTAATAAGACGCGTTGCTGCTGTTGTTGCGGCTGCTGCTGTTGCTGCTGTTGATGGGACCCGATGATTTGACAGGTCCAATATTGAATATTGTGAGCGTGTGTCGATTAATTCTCTCTCTCTCTCTCTCTCTCTTCGTCTATACGCGGGAAATATATGTATATTCAATCGAATAATGAGGGAATTTCAGTTTAGTCGATCGCGTTTCTTGTGGCTGCGGTGTTGGTTGCGCCGATGGAATAAATTGGGACAGATGTGGAACTGGTATTATTAGGCCAGTCGAATTAAGCTGAAAGAGACCTGTTTGGGGGAAAAATTAATCTTTCAAAAAAAAAGAAGGCATGTACAGGATCGAAAACTGAGTGATGTGTACTAAAAAGTAAACAAATCAGAGGTGTGAGTTCTTCAGGAAAAATTCGCAAAGCCAAAAAAAAACAATTTTTTGCTTATATCTTAGAAGATTATTATCAAAGAGAAAATCATAAGGGTGCGTTTTTTTTCTGCCATAAAGACCTACAAGGATTGAATTGTAAAATATAATCGGTTTATAAACTTTTGCGCAGAACGCAAAAAACCATCTAAAACCGACCTTTTTTAATTTTTCAATTACTGTATGAAAAATTGAGTAATCGGCTTGAAATTCACCTCAAGTATCTCTGACATAGATGAAAAAATGTGTACCAAAACTCAGTTATGTAACTTCATTAGTTTTCTAAAAATTGCATTTGTTTATTAATATTGAAATAAATGGTTTTCCATTTAGCGACTGCGTTTAATTTTATATATCTTATATGCAAACTAGTAGTACAGTATACATCAGTTGATATTATTAATTACTACAAATCACTATGTTAGGTGATTTGAAATACGAGTGTATTTCAGTACGAACGTTTAATATATAAATAATTTTAGTGTAATAATATTAATTATAAGTAATTTTAATATGTAAATACGTTTAATGTTCAATATTGTCACCTCATATAATTAGTACAGAGACCTATAAGAGAACACAAGGCTTTATCTAAATATAGAAAACTAAATTTTTTAAAAGAATATGAACAATTGAGAACGATGTGACTTAGTGTATATTAATGTGTATTTAAATTATTGTAAATACAAATACAAGACTATTTTTTAATAAAAAATTAATGCTCTTTTTCATAACCGATCCATATAGTTTAATTATTAATACCTGTATTTTTTTTAATTTACTGTGAGTCAACGTGTTGCTCACAATGAAAATATCATTGCGATTGCAAAATGACATAATTTGTCGTCATTTATGTAAAAGTTAAGCGACTCCATTTGATTTTGAATATATCTTGTATGCAAACTGCTAGTCCAGAACACAGTTGATACTATTAATTACTACAAATCACTATGTTAGGTGATTCGAAATACGACCGTATTTCAGTACGTTCGTTTTGAACCTGAGAATTCATAAATAATTGCACTGGCGCACCGGCACCTTTCGTATAGCGTCCAAGTTTAATTCTACTGGACTATAGGTACTAGAAAGGTACTGTTGTAACCTCGGGTATGGCGGGATCGTACGCAGTTTCACACAGCTTAAAGATAATAGAGGCTGATGATCGATACTTTTATATTATACCTATAATCTGTTGTGCTTAATAAGTGTTAAGAAAGTGAACCGAATTTGTTTTGATATTAATTGGTAGTTTTCATAAAACATAAACAGTTAAGATGAAAGTACAATTAGTACGTCTTCTATAAACTGAATTAAAGGATTTATTATGTCTTCAATATTCTTCTAAAATATCTAAAAAAATCAATTTTTTACACCGTTATATTAAATTCAATAAACAAGGAGATAAGAACGTTTTTTTTTCTTTTTTAGCATGCAAATACGTTGCTCAAAAAATGACGTAGGTCGTGTTCTCGCGCTACACGAATATTCCATATAATCCAAACGGCTCTACGCACGAGCATTTCATTAACATCTACGCAATATCAATCTAGTCGTCAGCTTATACTCTTTTCACCGTCCTTTCCACGTAAGAAAACAGAATCGAAGAACAGCAAGAAGGATAGTCTAAACGGTGCAATTTATTAAGCATGATTTATTAAAGATACGGCTGAAAAAGCGCGAGACCATTTATTAAGCGATTGGCGCTTACACGAGAGCTGAACGTCTTCTCTTCCTCTCTCTCTCTCTCTCTCTCTCTCTCTCTCTCTCTCTCTCTCTCTCTCTCTCTCTCTTTCTCTCTCGATATACCTGTTCCTCTTAAATACGTCCGCTACAAGCGAAAAGCATGTTATTGTCATAACCCAAATCTATAGTATTAACGAGCCTTTGAACCCTTTGGTGCCTCAGAAATTTGTCAACGACAGTTTACAAGGCCCATTCGTTTCTTCAAAACATCGGTTCGAAAAATCATCTCCCTCTCTCTCTTCCCCTCTCTTTGTTTCTCTCTCTCTTTCTCTTTCTGTCGTTCATCGGCGTTATACAGCCTCGACAAAAGGTGACCCAACTCATTATAACCCCCGTATCGATGCAATCAACGTCCTTCTAGCCGCGCGCAGCTCTCAATGCGCACGATTCGAGACCTCATTGAATGAAAGAAAGACTACATTATATACACGTGTTTCTATTCGTATGAGTATGTGTGTGTGAGATAGGAAAAAAGGACTAGGAAATCGATTAGTCACGCGCGCGTCGACAATGAAAGCGAATTTCGCGTGTGACGTGGAAATATGATCGCTCCTTTAGAGCCTTCGACTGAGCGAGAGACAGCGAGAGATCGACACATCCATAAGCCGCGGTCCCAAGAATCGATATATACATACGGCACATCGCAAAGTTCAAAGTTTCAAACACGAGATCAGAGCCCAGAGAGAGAGAGAGAGAGGGGGAGAGAGAGACTGGGCTCGAGACAAGCGGCCGGAGACGAGCAAAAAAGAATTGCGAGGCCCATTAAGCGGCCCCGCGCTGTACAATAGGATCGATCGTCCTCTCTCTCTCTCTCTCTCTCTCTCTCTCTGTCTCTCTCTCTCTCTTTCGCTCTCTGGCATATTCCCTTTCTTAAAAGGGAGGAGAAAGAGAGTCGTCGTCGTCGTTGTCGTCGTCGTCGTTCCCTCGAACGCGCTCTAGTCCTCCTACCCACCCCTTCATCCGTCTTGCTCTTTCTCTCTTTTTGCTTCATTCTCTCTCGTGAGAGAGAGAGAGAGAGAGAGAGAGAGAGAGAGAGAGAGAGAGGCAGAAAGAAGAATAACTGATCGCGCCGGCCAGCTACGATCGATCGATACACGCTCGCGCGCGCAGGACTTTCGATTCTTAGACTTGCAAATGTTCGAGTTAAAAGTGAGGGGAGGGCGAGGAGAAAAACAAAGGTATATAGTAAAGAGAGGGTGGTGAGGGGAGAGGGCGAGGAGTCCGAGCGCGCCGCGCGTGCCGGAAGTGCGAGGATCGATGAGTTCTTAGAGAAGAGACGACGACGACTGCGGATGCTGCTGCTGCTGCTGCGTGTGCACGCGAGACAGAGAGAGAGCGGATGAAAAATGCGCGGGCGCGAGCTAAAAAAAAGGAGCGCAATCGATCATCCGCGAGAGAGGAGAGCGATGCTCCTAACGATATATTCGCACTTTTCGTCGTTAATTTTGCGCCGCTTTCTTCTCTTCGCTTTTCAGTTTTCTTTAGAGAGGAAGGGGAGGGGAGGACCCGTGGCGCGCGCGCACCCACCAAGAGGAAAATTCTTCCTCGGACGAGAGGGATGATTGATTAATGATTCCTTACCCCCATTTACCACGGGAGATTCAGTGTTTTCTTCTTTTTCCGTAATTGCCAAGCATGATTTTGTTACTTTTTTTTTCTTTTGGCTGTTTTGCTCTCGGGTCATTTATTAACTGAATCTTTCTCCACCGTTGACCTGCTTAGAAAGTGGTTATTGGGTTTCTCGCGGCGAGACGTGAAAAAACCAATGTTTAGATCCTTCACTGATTAAATTAAAGGAAAATCTTTCAGCTGCCTCGAACATTTATCATATAGGATGAAACGACGTTCTTTCTGAGAACAAAAAAATTAATTTAACATTAATTAACTTGGCTCGATTACATCCCACTTTTTCAGTAAATATACTCTTTCAATGATACTTGGAATAGAACGAAAGCAAATCTTACGATATTAATATATTTTGTTTTTAGCATTTTTAACCTTATGTGGTTTATTTTTGCTACAAGTATTTACATTGATATACAGAGAATACAGGAGTTGTAGTACGCTTTATAATGTATAATAATATAATCATAATCTTATTATATTTTATATTACATTCTTTAAGAAATATGAAAATACAATGATATGCTTTTACATTAGATTATGCAATGAACATTTCTATATTTAAAGGTAACGTAAAGTTAAGTTTGCGCAATGATTTGATTAACTTTAGTCGTTAATGGTTTCGAAATTACATTTACAGGTTGCCGAATTAATTATGTTTACACGACTAAGTGAGACTGCTAAGTTGTAGTGGTCTACTCTACTACGGTTGATGGTGACTATTATATCTGTATTTAAATTCTTTTCATAATACCATGATTTCTTTTTGCTGCTAAAATAACGTTGGAAGTAAGTTTTCCCAGTGGTTAAGCCTTTATCTTTAATTTTTAGATTGGTGGTGGTACAAGCACTTTTTTATATGATTCGAAAAGATCTGTGTAAGGAACTGTCGTGACATAGTGATATAGCGAGTTCGAAATTATATAGACATTTCGATGATCGTTTTCTAATGCAATAGCGAATGCATCGCTTAAAGCAAGGCATTCCGCTGTATATACCGAGGCATCTCGACTGCTATCTATATCGACTGCTTTTTAAAAAAAATATATTTCGTTCAGTACATACGCATTCTGAGCCTGTATAATCGGTAAGGTTTAAACTATCAAGACAATCCATAATCAGACCTTGGTCGCGTTTTGGAATCTGGTCTTTTTGTGTAACGGTCGCATAACAGGCACTCTCTCTCACTACATATTCAAAAATCTTGTTGGAACTAGGAGTGGATGCACTTTTGGTTAGAAAAGCCATTGTTGAAACTCATAAGAGTTTCTTTTACTCGCAATAAGCGAGTGGTTTATAGGCTGAAAGCCCTGCGGTACGATAGGCGCGAATTATGTAGTATTAACGGTTTGCGATAAGAAGAGCTAGTTGTAAACACGTCTTCTCTCATCGAACATTCAATTAGAACTCCATATTAATATATTAATTGTTAATATCGTTAATGTCCAAGGCAACTAAGTTCAAAAGTCTAACTCGGTTCAGAAACTGAATAAAAAATCGGTTATGGGCGAGGAAGGGGCAAGAGTTCGCTATCGAAAAAAATGAGCTCGAGCTCGGCCCAGGAAGAGCATCTCAGGCGGGTGCGCGCGAACTCTCTGGAAGAGCAGCGCTACACAGATCAAGGAGGAGGAGGAAGGAGAGAAAGAGAGCCGTGCAGATTTAGCGGCTCCCGCTGACAAGATAATAGCCGTTCCTTCGTTTCTCTGGATGTGCATTCCGCGAGCAGGTATGCGAGTGGGAGAGAGAGAGAGAGAGCGAACGGGCGAGTCTGCAGCAGCAGCAGAAACCTCTTTCCACCCGAGAGAGCGAGAGCCGAGGAACTCAGGGGCTCGTCACGTCGATCCTCAACTAGACTCTCCTTCTCTCTCTCGCACTTTCTTTCCGCCACGTGTATATATATGCGTTTCGCGGGGCCTTACGGGCCTCTCACCATTCGTCTGTCGTTCACGCGTGAACCACATGTTTATCGGCCGATCGAAAGTGACACCTTTATGCGAAAACACGGGCTCGGCTATACTATTGGCTTCGATACACGCTCTTTCTTTTTTTTTACACGCGTTCGAAGCCCTCGGGCCTGATTGCCGTGGCATCGGAAATTCAAAGATGATGCGCGCCAGGTGAGCGCGGTTTGTAGATCTTTTTGCAATTCTATGGTTTTGGAAATTTGAAATTGGACTGGTTTTTGAAGATAGGGCATCTAAATTTGGGGTAAATTGCTGGAGTCGAAGGTTTGCTAATGCCGAGTAATAAGATGATTGGAGATAAGTTTTCTGGTAGAAAAGATGTAGCCTGCAGTAAATTGTTTTGTAATACTGCGTACTGAGATATAGAACGTTCTAAAGGCTCGAGATGAAAGTTATGTAAAAAACATTCTCAGATTTTCCAGATGTTGAAATTCTGAGAAATTAATTATAGAATGGCCGCATTGATTTCGCCAACTTTTTTTGTTTTCGCCAATATCTATGTTACCGATTCTATACTTAATATACCTATTTATATTCGCGTATAAAGACAAAGGCATTTAATTCAATTATGAATGAACTATCTTTGTTCCAGTTAAAATAGAAATAAATTAACAAATGTTCTATTCGCATAAATTATATAACATAAGAGAACGCGTAAAATAGAATTATCAGAAAAACAGTTAAATTATCGGGAATCGTGAAGAGAAGGCTTGGAAAGTCTTGCGCGCTTGTGAGAAATATCGTTATTTCTACATTATTCCTTCTCTCCCGTTCACCACTCATATGCAAATGTCGATAATTGCTTTTTTGAAAACGCCTATTACTTCACAATTTATTAATAAGTGATCCTCCTTTTCTGTTGCAGGTACGTAACTTACCGAATAGCTAAAATTCAATGCATTATACGCAGTTATATCGTAAGTATAGAAACACAGCTTCTATATCTATACAATAATATAAAGAAGAAAAAAAGAATACGTTTCAGCATGTATCGTTACCATATCGGTCCTCTAAATAAATCAGGCTCGTCCAGAAAGCCTCAGAGCGCGCGCATGAAATTTAAATACATTATTCTTTTCGCGAAAAAGCAAGACATTAAGAAAGACGTCATCGCACGTCTGAATCTCCTCGCGCCGTACATACACGATTCGTAGTCATGCGGGATTTATTGTACCGGCCAAAGTGAACCAGCTCATTCTCGCGGAATTCCATCGGCTATACGGTATAAGAGCTTATATGCAGAACCGCTCTCGTTATTTTCATCGACGCGTCGAAGAGAGAGGGAGCAGTGGCCTTTCTATGCTAATGGCCCCGCGCGCGGTTAGCGAATAATTCTAATCGAATGCGGGTGCGCACACGTGGATGTCGGCATTAGCATCTGTCAACGAAATCGACCGACGACTTGTCCGGTATAGTTTATCCGCCAGATGACCACACCCGCGCAGCTTTACATATTTATATTCAACAATCGCGCGTATATTATGGATACGTATGCGAATTCTCGCGCGCTCTTATCGGTCCATAAGACGACATTTTTCTGTTCACCCGCTAGGCCGCGTATAGTTATATAGGGTAATATTATTATCGGCTCGACACGCGAAGTGCATTTACTCGCGCGCACGACTTTGGTATTTTTCTGTGTACAGAGAGGGAAAACTGCACGAATCATCGACGCGTGTCAAAGCTCGCGCATAGGTAGGCTAATTAACGAGGGATTTTTTTTAGTCTGACCGCAGCGGCGCTCGCATTCCTCGATATAGCGAGGAGTGAAAAATGAAAGGCTGTGGGAATTCACGAAGTGAATTTAAAATCATTTACGTTTGTATGCAAGATTTAAAAACTGTAATCTTATAAATATAGTATAATCTGCATTTATAGAATTAATGGACATACAACCGTTTATTGTCCACATTATTTATTTGATCTTATATGAGTTGACAATATTGAAAATTAAAAGTATTTACATATTAAAATTACTTCAATTAATATTATTAGACTAAAATTATTTATATATTAATCGTACGTACTGAGATACAGTCGTATTTCAAATCACCTAACATAGTGGTTTGTAGTAATTAATAGTACCAACTGATGTATACTGTACTATTCGGTTGCATATAAAATATATTGAAAATTAAACAGAGTGGCTTAACTTTTACATAAATGCTCGTCGTGCTTTTAACAAAGATATAACAGTTGATTTTTTATCTTGCTTCACTTCGATAGTTTTTTTACGATTCTTACTTCTCGATTTTGTATCCAGTGCTCGCTCCTTTTCAGATTGTTCTTTTTTACTTTTACGTTCTCCACTGCTGGATTTTGTCAGTTTGCTTTTATTCCTTCTTTCTGTTGTAATCTTCCTTTTCCTTTTTCGAGTCACAACATTCCAATCATAGTCAGAATCTGATGCGTCAGAATCAAAAACTCTTACCGATCTATGCGTAAAGTGGCCTGCGACTGACATTGTACTATATTGTATAGGTGCGTGTCACAAGATTGGCAGTATGTGCGAAAGTAGCTGTTTCCTCGTCTGTAGGATAAGCTGAAGTAATCTATCACTATCGGCAGGGGCTGCTTATATACTCTGGGAAAGTGAGTAGGCAATGATAATAGGGCATACAGAAAAGAGAAACTACCCAGACCTAGCCACTAGCAGACTAGCCTAGGGGAAGTACCTACTACCCCCTTTCTGGGGCATTACTCACCCACTACTCTTTACCTACAAATGATCTTTAATGGACCCCACATATGGGTCGACCAAAATGGTGGCCAGATCTGACCCTTCCCGGCCGGAGGTTTTGGGAATATACATTTTTTTTTTTTTTTGAGAATTTTGTCATTTAGTAATATTTTGAGCATTCAATCACTATTCGGCGTACATTTGACCTGTACTTAGTTGAAAATACCCTTCAGACATTCTTATTAGTGTCGAAAAACTAGGGATTTCGACGAGCTTTTCATTGACTAAAACATGAGATATGTAACGTATATTCAAAATACATTGGAACCAACAAAAATTCAATATTTCAAATGAAAATTTTTTCTCCGCGGAAATCTTTAGTAAAAGGCGAAAGATTGATGCGTGTTCTGAAGGGAAACCAGAGTAATGTGTCAAACGCTTTCACTCCTACTTATATGTTCTAGATGAAAAATTCCTTTCGCGAGATATTTATCCCCAGCCATCTAGCGGTCTTTTAGTGAACTCTACATG
>UELV01134178.1:0-12465 GCA_900490015.1 Megastigmus stigmatizans | reverse complement strand
GCAAAGTTGTGCATCTATATATATATATATATATATTCGATGTTAAAGTTACTATACGAAAATTTTTTTTTTTCAATTTATAGCTAAAAAACAGTTTTATCGAAATACTTAAAGGGTGTGCCATTTCGAAGCCTTTTGCTGGATATGGCCCAAAATAGGACCAATTCTATTCTACAATAAAATGATTTAACCCCCAAAGTTTCGGCCCGATCCGTCACTAATTCATGGAGAAAATTCGTTCACAAAACTTTTTTTTTCAAGCTATAGCTAAAAAACACTCGCAATTCTTAAAGGATGTGCAATTTCAAAGCCTTTCAATGGATATGGTCCAAAATAGGAACGTTTCTATTCTACAATATAATGAGTTAATCCCCAAAGTTTCGGCCCGATTCGTCAAAAATTCATGGAGAAAATCGATTCACAAAAATAGTTTTATACTTTTAGAGATGATGAAAATATAAGGCACCACCGTTCACCGTTAGTGCCCAAAATTTGAAAAAAATCTTTTATTTTTAGATATTAAGATTAAGAGGCTAGACAGTGCCAGTGATTGACCTGTTTTAGTGTTAAACACATCCAATCACTAATACGCTTTCTTACGTCTTATGTCACTGCGTCTTTTATTTTACGAATTTCGTAAAAGACTGACTTTCGACAACGAATGTACATATGATTTAACCTTAAATAATACGATTTCTATTATTTTATAATATTACCTTACGGAGTTACTAAAGCCATGTAGCATCTTTTCGTAACTGAATCGCATCGTTTTCCAATCAAATTCTTGATCATGGTTTAATGTTTTTAAAACTTTAGCGGTACTGTTATTGGACGACAATGAATTGTTCGCGAATCTATTGACACAAGTATTATTTTTAAAGTCTTCAGCAAAGTCTGATTTATCAGAATCTTCGTTATTAGTAAGTATAGTAATAGAATTCTCTTCTGAATTAGTGAATGTGAAATCATTTACAAACGAATTTTTTTCAGGCAATTTTATATTTTGTTCATAAAATTTATTGATATCCTCTGTGAAACAATGCACTTGAGTTTTGTTTTTCAAATACCACGGAAGTGGATAAAAAGATGAGGTGTCAGTTATCCAAACAGCAACCTAAAAGTATAAAACATGTGAATCTTCATATTTTTAAACAACATAAAAAAAATGCATTTATAGAGGAACGAGATACAAAAAAATAGTCACATATCTTATACTGATATTTTAATAATTTATTTTCAATAAGACTGTACAAATAAAATAATCTTTTATATTCTAATTATGATTGGTATAACGTGTTCTTACCTTCCACGAATTCGGTGACCTGCTGACAATTTTTATTCTACATGGCTTTGATACAACCAAATTATGTATAATGTCCAAATCAGCTGTTCTCCATTTATTAGTCAGCTGCAATAAAAATTTTAAGGTTTGTAAAACTTATTTAAGATAAAAATTAATAAACCATTAAAGAGTCTCTGATGCGCTCAGCGAGGGGGGACCTATAGGGGCCCTGTCGGATGTATTGAATTTTTCGCTTTAATAATCGACCAATTTTACAATAAAAATAGTTAATCTTCATTTATTAAAGGTTTCTACCATGTTTTCAATAATTTACGCATCTTGAAATATAAGAAATCGAAAAATACTTATTATTCAAATTTTTCTTGAATGGAGGTTTTTCTATCCATTGATGTGTAATATTTTGTCTAAAGTATTGTTGGTAATCATTGTTTTTAATTTTTAAGGATATTTGCTACAGTAGAAAAGGTTCCTCCCTTACCGATTTTTGCATTTAACTATCAATAATCAAAGATAATTGATTTATTATATCATTTTTACCACTGCGTGTGTGAAACACGATTTTCATGCTTATTTTCCGTGCTCGAAACATGCAATTATCGCACTTTTTTCAGAGTGTGTGCAAAGTATTTTTAACTCGCGCGAAATATTTACTTCGCGCACGCTCTTACAAGATTGCAATAATTGTATGTTACGCGCAAGAAAAAAAGGCACTCAAAGTCGTGTTTTGCATACATAGTAGTATAAAATATAGTTCTATATACGTGCGCGAAGCAGGTGAGCCTCGAACTTATATCGAAATGCACTATTTTCAGTGTTACGTCTAGGTCGATCGAACAGAAAAACAAACAATTTAACTCAGAGACGAAATGTCGGTAAGAATTTTTCTTGCTTTATGATATCAAAATTAGTAAAAAAAAAAAAGAAACGAAATGATAATGGTAAAGGTCGGTTGTATTATTATTTTACCCTTTTCGCTTTTATTTAGTAACACGTAAGAATTCCAAGTGCTTCCAAATCGAAGACGTTATAAGTTCGGCTGGACTGCTGCCCCGTTAGTCCAACATATGGACTTTGTTGGCAGATGCGGCCCTTATATGTAGTGAAATACTGGAACTTTCATCTTACGAGATTAACCTCCCTCTCTTTTTGTTCGTAATTATATGTACGATTAATGAGCGGTGTAAATAATGATGAGCTAGTCAATCTATTTTAATTCATTATTTATTTAAAGGAAGTGCGTCTGCATTATTTCTGTTTAACCGATACACAGTTGTTCGCACTATTAAGTGCATCGTGAGTTGACGCAAGTTGTACGCGCGTTTCCGAGTCAACAAATAATTTAGTTAATTTCTATATATCTGACGTACATTCAGTAACGTTCGTTGCTGTTTCGACTTTCTCATTTTGAAGCTGACTGCACTGATTTTTCTAAGGAGCTAGCCCCTGCTCGTTGACTGCGATTTGCCATGGTGAGAGGCAAAAAATACGTGCATTATAAACAGTGAATCTCGGCTGCTTGGTCACCTATATGAGAGCTGGGCGACTTGTCTTTCCCACGGCTGCTTTTCGGATAGATAAGCTCAACTTGCGGTGGATCAGCGTTTAGCGAGAGAAGCTGCCATGAGAGAGTCTCGTTTGTATTCTCAAGCTTCTATACAAAGCTTTAATTGTTTAGTCGTTTATTCAATTTACTCGATTTAGATAAATGTATTGGGGTAAAGGCTTTATTATTATTATTAGATCGGCATTCAGATCTAATATTATCATTTTTCACATTTACTCTCATTCTTCTTTGTTGTACACAAGGCGAAATACATAATCGATGCAATCGTTGGTTTTATATGTAAAATGATGAGATAAAAAGAAATATTAATAATAGAATAATAATATAAGAAAATAACAGTACTAATAATATTGATCTTTTCCGGAAAAATCTATAACATCTTCTTAGGCCAGTGTCAGCTGCACATACATATACATACACATGCACATATATAGATTTGAAAATAGGAGTTTATGCAGCCCGACCTATATTTTGATTTTACAGTGATATATAGGTAAGATTATCAGTTTTATTAATGTTCCTGCAATATTTTTCCGATATATCCAGTAAAATTCGATATATTACGTTTTTAAAAAAAATTTTTTTTTTAGGTGTTGATGTAGCCTGAATAATTTATTTATAGGGGTTTATGCAGCCCGAAATATGCTATAAATATTTGATTATCAGGGTTTATGCGGCCCGAGATATAATGAATATCGGGATTTATAAAGTATAGGTAAAAAGGTCATTATACTTGCAGAAAAAACTATTCAGGGGTGTTTGACGCGGTTTAGAATTTAATCAAAAAATTTAACATTTCATTCCGTTTGAGCAGATTTCTTGCTGAAAAATTTACTTAAAGTTTCTCGATGGTTCTGATTACGAATTTAATTCCATTTAAATAGATTTTTTACCGAAAAAGTTATTTAGGGGTTTTCAATGGTTGCGATTAAGAACTTGGTAATTGAATATTTATTTTACACTGTAAAATTATCGTTTATGCAAAATACATAAAAAAAATCCAGATTTCTAACCGAAAAACTTACTCAGGGGTTTTCTATCGCTGCGATTTAAAATTTAATAATATATTTTTTATTTTATACTGCAAATTATTATTACTTCCAAATAAATAAAAAAACTTTTCATGCCATTTAATCAGATTTATTGCCGAAAAATTTACTCTAGGGTTCTGGATATGAATTTGCTTATCGATAAACATTTGTACATTGCAAAATTAATAAGCAAAATCTGACATGTCAAGCGAATCTATTACTAAATTTTTAGAATTGCATGTTGATGTCGTTATAACCCGATATGTAAGGCTGATTTTTAAGTTTTTTGCTGTTTGTCATCTTCGTTAATCTTTTGATAAAGTTGAACCAAGTTAATGAGCCCGTTTACAAAACAAATTATATAAAATGTCATTGTCGTCGTAATAATTTTTGGCTAAGCTAAGATACCGTCTCAATTCTTATGAAAGAGAGCATTAAGAACCGTTTGCAGTTCAATCATATCTAAGCTTTTCGAGTGGTATTATATAAGCTTTTCAATACCTTATCTAAGGTAGCGTACTCAACCTCATAACTAACTATGCCATTGATTTCTGCATAAGAATAGGATATTACTGCTCTGTACCGGATTACAGCGACAGCTCCGTTTAATGTGATGCACCTGAAGTAAAAACCAACAAAATTAACCAATCAACAATCTAAGGACTTGCCAGAAACTACGCGAATTGCATGTGAATAGGATATTGGCGCATAATGCAGGATTATGGCGACAAACTTATTTTTAAATTGCTATCCCTACAAAACTCTTGACATGCACGGTTATGGCCACAGTTAACACACATCGTTCTCAATTATTTTACTAGGAAACGAATGCAATACGAGACTTTGATATTATTGGACTATACCGGATTAGAGCGACATCGTTGCGATTAGGACACTTTCAGTAATATGCCAATGATATTTATCAAAACTGTAGAAGAACGATAACTATCTCATTGATTTCTGCATAAGAATAGGATATTACTGCTCTTTATCGCATTACAGTGACAGATTCGTTTAATATGATATACCTGAAATAAAAGCCAACAAAATTAAACGAATTATAATAAATGGATTTGCTAAGAACTTGGTGAATTGGATGTGAATAGGATATTGACTTACAATACCGGTTTATGGCGACAACACTATTCTAAGATTGGCATCCTGACAACGCTCTTGATTAACGAGGTTTTGGCCATAGTCGACTAACATGATTCATAATATGTTTCCTACGAAACGAATTCAATATGAGCCTTGGATATTATTGGGCTATACTGAATGATGGCGACAACGATGTGATTTGCAGGACTCTTGCAACAAAATGCAATCTGCACTAATAAAAATTGACTAGACAAATTAATGATTGCATCGATTTTGTACGTGCATGGAATATTAACGCACTGTACTGGAAACGGCGACAGCTTTATTTAATAAGATAAATCTGAAATAAAAATTTAAAAAATTTCCTAGGTAATAATGAAGAGAGTCGCTAATTATGGCATGGATTTCTGCACGAGAATTGGACATTATCAATTGCACTTTTTTGCAGTGATTTGAATTATTGCCATTCCGTTTTCATTATGAAAAAAATTCAAAACGCCATTACATTAAAGGCTCTTTTTATGCAATGTACATGTACACACAAGCATTGAAATAAAGCGACATGTACAATGAGTGTACATATCAAATCGATTCATACCCAATTACGTCAACATACAGTTGATGCTTCATGGTCTCCCACCGGCTACTTCCACGCGCCAGTAGGAGCAGGCGGACTGGGAATACCATCCTTAAGGTGGCTAGCCCCCCTACACCGACGCAACCGACTTCTGGGCCTGGCGTTCCAGAGAGATCCGGTGAACATCACCGACGCTTACCTCGCAAGAGAAATCCGCCGGTGTGACAGGTTCCGCCCAGAACATGTTGCGAAAATAAATAATGGGATTCCCACTCAAAAAAATCAAGTTGACCCCAATATGGTCAGTGTCCCCAATTTGGGCAGAAAACTAGTTGTATGGTTTTTCACCCCCCTCAAATTCATCGAACACCTATTTCGCCGATTTTCAATCCGCGCCGCAGTTTCTAAGATATTCAGGTGGAAAGTTTTCAAAAAAAAAGCACCCGGTATAGTATCCGCCATATTACTTCCGCCATTTTGAATTTTCATTTTGATGACAGAATCGAGTTCAGAGACCTAAATAACTCTCAAAGACCCGCTTAGGTGTGCTTAATTAATGAAAAAACATATGACGCCTACAGGCGTCATCCCGCCCTCTACAGGTTAATAAGAAATAGATTATATAGTAAATATATTAAGTGCAGAAGCACTTGCGAACAGGCCGATGAATTTTACCGAGCGTAGAGGAATTTTCCGCAAGTGTTTACAGAGCACGAAGCTCTACAGTAAACACACAAGTGTACACCTGCGCACAAGGTCGTCGCTGGAAGTTGTCGGTTCAGTCGCTTTTCGGGAGTCAGCTGCCTCTCGCGTTAAATATAATTTAAAATTATAACAGATTATACAGAAACTTTGTAAGAGGCCGAGCAGCGTGCGAAGACAGCTACACGACACGCACACACACGCGAAAGGCAGCAGGGGAGTAACCAGGGCCGTAGAAGGCTGATAAGGCTTATTGTTTAAACAAACTGTTTAAACATTGAAAAATTGTAGTAGATTTTTATTTTTGTTTTCGGCAAAACTATTTTTTTTCATTTTTTTCAAAATTTCAACTTTTTTTTTCAAAAAAATTATTTTTCTTGAAATTTTAACTCTTTTTCATAAAAATCATTTTTTATGCATTTTTTTCAAAATTTTAACTTTTTTCCAGAAAAATTATTGTTTTATCATTTTTTCCAAAATTTAACTTTTTATCAGAAAAATTATTTTTTGAAAAAACGTAGTTTTTTTAATTTCTTCGAAATTTGAATTCTCTTCGAAGGTAAATCCGGGTTTTCGACAACTTCGAGAATTTAATCCTTTTTTTTTTTAGAGAATTTGGGCTATCCTACAGAAATTATTGCTGTGGTCGAGGAGCTTGGTTTTATTTTCCCTTCCCCACAAAAACGAAATTTCCGGAAAGCGACCATCGGCGCGAAAAACCGACAACTCCGGAAAGCTACGCCACTAAGTCACAGCATAACGGGCGGTTTTAATGATCAACAAAGGATAGCTCAGAAGAGCCGATCAATAAAGAACGCCTTACCACCACAAAACGTTGCGCACAGATAGCGTCTGGACAAGAGAAAAAATAAAGAAAATACCCGATTCTACAATCCTAGAAATCATGGGCGAAGAAATGGATAGAGCTGTAGAGAAATACATCCTCAACCTGGACAACGGCGAGCTCCAAGAACATTTAGAAACCTCGGAACTCACCGGTACAGGATCGCGGCTTGGAAAAGCCAGCTAACTGCACCAGTGGCTGCTGGGAAACTACAAAGCCGAAGACTTTGTAGAATGCGCAGAGGCGGATAACCCCGTGTAACAAAGGAGGGAAAAACGCTAGACGTTGATAACCAGCAGAAGTGAGCCACGAGGTGATTCCGACCAGAAGAACTGACATCAAACGAGAGGGTAATGGAAAACCTCAATGCCACGGCACCATGACTAAATCCTGCTACGGTGAGCACGCACGCCACCGACGAAGACGACAGCGAGAACGAGGAATCGGAGAGGAGACGGGAATGGCTAACGCTAATGGTCACAGATGGCACGCCATTCCAAGTACTGCTGGATTTCTCGCTGTACCTAACAGATATCATGTCTAGGGTCAGAACCATAACAGAAAAGGTCGAAGAAATGACACGCACACCACCAGCATCAAGCACGAGGGTAGATCCAGACAGGACCAGACAAGTTGGGTTCCAAGATACATTCTTGTGCCATTACGATCAGATTCCGAGTCATATCGATCACACGAGCTTTCCAAGAACAGGATATAGACATATACACCTCAACCCGAACCTGCTCAAAGGTGAATAGCCGTGGAAGTGGAGACCTAGCCCCGCAGAGGCTTAAACGACACTCGGCACAGGAACGTGTACACCTTGATCGCACAGATCATGAGTACACCGGCAAATCAGACAACCACAAACCCGCAAACGAGACAGGAGTCGAGTAGAGGGAGTCTCTACCGCGCCGCCCACACCCATTGCCCCACCATCTGCCGAACCGGGACCTAGAAAGGCCCCGGCAGAACCACCCAAAATGGATGAGCAAGGGCTAATATATCGTCCTGAAGACGAAACCAGATGGTGGCTCCAAGTAGAAATAGGAGACTACCGGCTAAGAGCGGTCTACGATCTAGGAGCCTCCAGCACAGTCATTGGTCCAGTAGGCTCTTCAAATCGCATCCATTCTCGAAAGAAGCTTCCTCCAGACAGAAGTCGGACAGGCTAGACTGGCAGACAGAAGGAGGAGTCCACTAGGCGGTCATGTACTCTTACCTTATATGCTAGAAGGCTTGACGAAGGAGGTAAGAGCGGCGATCCTTCCCGGCCACGATGAAGAATGCTATGTAGGAGTGAACTTCATCAGAACATTTCGAGTCGTGTTGGATCCAGATACTGACCAAATACTCCTAAAAGAGACCGGAGCCTACGTCCCACTAGAAGTGGCAGCCATTGGAAGTGGCATAGCCGTACTAGCATCGATAGGAGTAGCAGATGCGTACGAAAATGCCAAATATGCCAGCAGTGCAATGTGGGACAAAAACTCCCCTTAGGCCTAATAAGCAGTCGAGTCGCCGAGAAATCGTGTCAGGTGGTGGCAGGGGATATCATAGGACCATTATCAATCACTGTCAAAGGATTTGTATACATCCTCGTTCTGCAAGATCTCTTCACCCGTTCGGTGAAGTGCGTTCTGCTAATAAAAGCAAACGCAAAAAGTATTATAAAGGAATTGAACGAGATAGTAATCCTACGCTTTGGCACCCCGGAAGTCTTCCTGTCAGATCACGATACGGAATTTAAAAATAAAGCCGCAGATCAATACCTGATGGAGCGAGGGAGACACCACTCGAACATCCCGCCATACCATCCACAGGCTAATCCAGTGGAACGGTCTAACCGCACATTGAAGACAATGATAACGTCATTCGCCATGAAGAACCACCGCACATGGGACGAATATCTGCCAGAGCTGATGTTCGCCTTGAATACGGCAACACAATGTTCAACAGGAGTCAACCCAGCGCTGCTCAACTACGGCAGACAACCGATGCCCCCAGGCACTTCACGGCGAGAGCAGGACATGGTAGCAGCCGAGAAACTTGAAAAATCCAGAATAGAGGCGTGGCAGAAAAGGATGGACGGCCTGCAAGAGACTTTGAACAAACCCGCCAGCCGCACTCGAGAAGCATAGATACGGCAGTCGGGGTACTACAATGCAGGCAGAAGAGAGTCTGCACTCAAATCAGGGGACCAAGTTTGGAAAAGGAACCGTATACTATCGTCAGCCGCACAGGGCATAGCGACGAAACTGGCCCATAAGTACTCTGGCCTATACCTTATCACGGCAGTCAGAGGCTCGAACTGCTACCAAATCATCGACGCCGATGGTCACATAGACGATAACGTCCACGCGAAAGACCAGAAACAATACATCGGGGGAGAAGACTCAGAAGAAGACGACGACGATGAACCTCTACCTCCGAGAGAAGAAGAGGTGATGAGCGACCCGCCAACTGCGTGCGAATCGAACCCAGAGCCCATCTCTGGCGATGCGAGTGGCCCCTGCGAAGAGCAAGCGTCCCCGCCTCAACCTGTTGAGGAAACAAAACAGCATCCAACGAACCTTGAGCAGCCCACGGTACCACGTAAACGAGGTCGGTTCCCAGGGACAATCGAACTCACCGTTTTACCAAGGCGGTTAAAGAACCGTTCGCAGCATCAGGAATTATAGAATGTGGCAATCCTGACACTGCCCCTTTTTCTTTTCTTCCCCACAGATGAGCATCAACATCACCCGCCAACAGCTGGAGGAATTGTTTTTAGCTCGAGGTGGTAGCCAATTAAATTCCTAGCGCAGTAACTTCGATAAAACTTCTTCTCGCACCGAGTTTCCCGTCGTAAAAGCCAGTGTGGATGCACACTGGCCGACGATGCCGCATAAAAGAGCACCAGGTTGCTTCCGCGGGAAAGGGCAATCTGCGGAAAGTGAGTGGCGACGCAGCATGTGAGCCGCGAGCCGAACCTCGCCGCCGCACCGAATATCGCGTCACTCGCGTCCACGCGAAGTCGGCCTGTTCGTTGTTTTTATATGTTCATTGTTGTTATTTGCTATTAACTTCGTGCCAAATATATTTTTATACGTTCGTTATATAAATCTTGAAAGTGTCATTTCGTGACCTCGCATAAACTCCTGTTTCCTCGCCCGTGCGAATACCGCCCTCGCCGAGCTTAGCGAGCTTGCCGACACTCGAGGCTGGAAAAGCTGATCGCGTTCGCCTTTTCGCGATCTATTTCAGAGTGACCACACGAGAGGCAGCGAACAGGGCCTCTCCAACAAGAAAAGTCGAGAGGAAACCCTCTCGGCGTTGCTGACGGGTGTGCAACCGGCATTGTACGGAGGTGCGATTACACAGCGATTAACGTCCGCCCGCACCTCCCGTCGCATCGAGGGATCACCGCTGCAGAGCAGCAACAGCATCATCCCCATACCAGGGCACCTCGTCCTAACTGAACGAACCCCGTTACAATAGATACAGTAACTAAAGAGATTTTATTTTTTGCTGAGGAAAAAACATCATACTTGCCACAAGTTTGACCTTTTTAAAAGTAATTTTTATAGATTTCACTACATTCTTAGAGACTATAATGGATTATATATAAATTACAGTATTTTTAATCTTTCAACGGTATAATAAAAAAGTACTCTTTTTCTTCATTGTTTACATATTCAAATAAATTTTCCAATTTACAATGGCCAACTTAAACTAATGAAATTTGTGAGATCTATTCAGAAATTGTCAAGTACTCTTTTTCTTAATTTTGCATATTCAAATAAAGTTTCCAATTTATAATGGCCAATTTAAACTAAAGAAAGTAGTAAAATCAATTTATAAATAGTCAACTACTCTTTTCCTTAATTTTGCATAGTTATTATTAATTATTAATAAGTGCCAAAATAATAAAATGAACTTCAACTTTTCAATAGTGCCTTATTAAGAATAAAGATACGAATTGTTAACACCTTTGGTAGCTTGAATATATTTGATATAATGCGCCTCGTCCAGAACGACACTTTCATAATTTTATAAAATATCTTTAATCTTAATAAATAACTATATGACCATACTTGGTGGCCCGTCTACAGGCAATTTCAGGTGCTGTATATTATAATATTATTATTATAATCGTCATTATTTTATTTAATATTTAAATGCCATAATTAGTTTAAAGAAATTTAAACCATGCATGTACCTCATAAAAGTATAGGAGAATATATTTAAATATTGTATTCCTCTTCCTTAACATTTTTAAAAATGTTTCGACTTACTTATATAAATTTTGTGATAATCAGTGCGGGATAATTTTTCTTCATGGGAATCAGACAAATTATCATAGTGAACCAACGAAAGTATATGCTGCACAAATATATTTAGATAATTTTGTGGTTTCACTGTATTGGTATGTAAAGTTATAAAATTTTTAAAAGTAACTGTAAATTTTTAAGTATCATTATATGTTTTTTAATTACAAGATAGTGTCAATATTAATGGTATTTGTCAACAAAGCATTACCGGCCAGTCATCTTGGTTACAATGCATAATATGTGTTGTGATTTGTATATGTTTAAAAGGTATTTCAAAATTAATGCCAGAATACTTTTATTTTACAAAGGGAAGTTCATTCTCATATGAAAACACTAGAAAAATATAAATTAATAAAATTTATTTTTGTTTATTAGTTCACTTTAAAGAAATTTATTTTTGCGATTTACATGGAAACTCTTTGAAAATATTGTAATCGGATAGGGAATATTGACAAACTAGAACGTAACACTTACAAAAAATTGCACATTAATTGCAAAAATAAATTCGTTTTAAAGTTATAAAGAAAATGTGCTTATGTGTGTGCTGTCTCATTCACAAGTAGACTAAGATGTCGCCTTTTCCAATCGAACCGACGGTATCATGTAGATCACACGAGATATCTCTGTAAATTAAAAAACAATATACCCCAAGAAAAAGATTACTTGACAATTTCTAAATTGATTTTACAACTTTTTTTAGTTTAAATTGGCCATTATAAATTGGAAACTTTATTTGAATATGCAAAATTAAGAAATAAAGTACTTGACAATTTCTGAATAGATCTCACAAATTTCATTAGCTTAAATTGGCCATTGTAAATTGGAAAATTTATTTGAATATGTAAACAATGAAGAAAAAGAGTACTCGAAAATTTTTGAATTGATTTCACAAGTTTCTTTACTTTAAATTGGACATTAGAAATTGGAAAATTTATATGAATAAATAAAGAAGCGATTTTATTTAATTAAAAACTCAAGTTTAATGTTGCTATACTAAATACAAGATTACCATGTAATAATATTCTATGATTAT
>UELV01134174.1:0-27181 GCA_900490015.1 Megastigmus stigmatizans | reverse complement strand
GTTTGCGGCCGAGCACGGCGACGATCCGAAAAACGCGGTCAATGAACGGCTTCGGGGTGCCGAGGCGCCGTGAGAGAGAGAGAGAGGGAGAGAGACGGAGAAGCTGCTGCTGCTGCTGCTGCTGCCGCACGAGGGTGTAGAGAAGCTGTAGCGACGTTGGCGGTAGCTGCTGCTGCTGCTGCGGTAGAGTTGACTGCATGGCCGTATAGTAATGCGAGCGCAGACTCGCCTCGGGCTGGTGCTGCTGTCGTTGCTGCCTCTCCTCTCTCTCCTTTTAACCCTCATGCAGCAGCAGCAATAGCAGCAGCAGCTCGTTGCCGCCCGTCTTGTTTCTCTCATGGAGAATATGGATTTTATAAGAGCCAACGCGCCCAAGAGAGAGAGACAAAGTAGAAGCGAGAGTGAGTCTTTATACTTTGTGCGCCTCTCTCTCTCTCTCTCTCTCTCTCTCTCCCCTTTTCACTTTTGCCTCTTGCTCTATACACTCATTTCTTTCTTACTCCTTCCCTCTCTATCTGTTTTATGCTCTCTAGGCTTATTAGATGGGGGAGAGAGTAAGAAAGAGCTTTTTTCCCCCTTATGCCTGTGCCCTCCCTTGACAAGCCGATTTGCATGAAAATTCAGAAATGCTAAGCTAATTTTCTGTTTCTTCAATTTCGAATAATTGCCCGGACACGTGTACGCGTCTATGCATTGTTATACACGCCTGTCATTACAGGATGTGGACTTGCGTTATTTTTTAATTAAATATATTTATTGTTACGTTGCTACTTTGTCAATTTATTGACTGATACGCTCAATATTGGCTTATGTTCGAATCTTTATTCCGGCAGTAGCTTAGGCTTTCATCGCCTATATGGATTAACAAATATAGTAATGTTATCAAAAGTTCCTTTTAATTTTAATTAACTATTAATTCATAAATACTTTTTGCAGATATAATTATTTTAAGTTTTCTATTGTAAATTATAAAATTCTAAAAGATATAATAAACAATTAAAATCCAAATTCGTAGAAATTCTATTTCAGATAATACCGTTTATTTTAAATTAAATGCAAACAAATCGTTTCAAATATAAGTATTGTTTACAAATTCGCCTTTGATTAGGAATACTGACTTTTTCAATTCAATATTTAACAGCAGAAAATAAAGATAAAGCGAACCTTTTGCAATTTTTCGAATACATGCAAAAATGACATCATTAATAAAACTCGACAGCCTTGGATATTGATTTTTTGGAGCTGATTCTGTGGGTGTTAACTTTAAATTTTTTAAGCATTCAAATTTTTTCAATTGAAATCAAATTATCTGTAAATAGTTTTGCATGAATTTATGTTCTAACGATGTAGACCTATGGCAATGACTTCAAAATGATTAATATCGAAAATCTCAATATTTAAAATTGATATTAATCGAAGTTTTATTATAGATAAAATCCAAACGACCGAATAAAATTGTTCATAAACCGATAATAAGGTAAACTTCTGGTCAGAATCTGGCACACTTTTAGAACTTAACTAATTCGAGACTCGATCTCCGTAAAGTTTTGTAGATATACACGACGAATGTTTTTTACGATTTCGTGTATTTGATTGTGATGCCGGCGTTCGACGCACTCCCGCCCGGCCGAATTCCCCCGGCAGCTGCGTTGTAAAACTTTTTGAGCCACTCGTAAACTGTTTTTAGTATGATGCCGCACATCACATCCATAAAACTTCCTATCATTTCGACTGTTCCTGTAAGTGTTTTGTCGAATCCAACACCGAATTTAATGCGGCGTGGCTCTTCGCCTCATGATGAGCCACTCGACAGCAGAAGGTAGTCAAACTTCTGTTCTTTACAGTAGATCAACTCCTGGTTTCAGATGTAATGTAAATTGCAGAAGCCGTTAAGGAAGTTTCTGTTGGTGTAAGCCTCTCGTACTTCACTGAATCCTGAGGAAATTTGTCAACGATTGCGTTTCAATCGTTTATTTGCGCTCTCTCAAAGTTATTCTTTGTCGTACTTGCATTATTGTTTACCATAATACTGCTTTATATAAACTAGACTTGGCTTTAGGTTCCAGAATATTTTTTTTATAAAAATATGATGTGTCTCACTTAATTTTTATGTTTCTTTATCCAAATAAGACACACTACTCAGGAAAAAAATTATACCGAATTGAACATTAATTTAGTACCTTTTTGGTTCCATACCTTTACTTATCACAAGCATTAATTATCCATTTTTCCATCAAATTTTAATTAATCTGGGCGAATAGTAAGCAGCTTTAAATCCATTAAATTCCAACATTGCTCATGCTTAATTCTATCAAAATGGCAACAAGCGAAAAGCGCAAATCAGTCGGCTTCATTAGTGCTCGCTAAATCGGCTTACATAATAACGTAAAAGTTACACGCACGTTATCGCGGAATCTTTTAAGACTGAGTTGAACAGTTAGTTAAGAGTAAGTCAAAGTCAAGAATGACCGTCACCTAACCTCGCGGTATTTTTCCATAAATTTGACTACATTTTACAAAATACCGTAAATCTGAAATTACATAATTGTTCATTATTTAAATATAATAATGCTTATAATTTTGATATTCTTTGATAATATATGCATAAAACTGGTCAGATTATATTTTTATATTTTATAAAATAGTGTAATTATCAAGTGCGATAATCATTCTTTATTGAAATGTGGAGGGTCTCCTACTCCTCATTTGTAAGATATACAAATGATGTATCTTTCTAGTGACAAAACCAATGTGAAGTTACATAGCAGTAATTACAGTTTCGACATCCCTTTAAATACAGAAAGCGTCGCAAGTACCGAACGTCGCGACGGCAATTCCTTTAAAAAAAAATCGCACCGCGCAGGGGCTGGGGGAAAAAAGTAAAAAGAGCGCGCGTGGCGCAGTACTATTTCACGAGCTTTGCTGCCGAGCTTGGCGTAAACAGGCAAAAGCTCCCGGCAAAGCCTATATGTATATACACGTGCTGCTGACGTATATCGTAGGGACTTTGTATTATAACGTATATTATATTCGACGTTACGCGCTGCACGGATATACACACATATAGCCGCAAAGCGCATGCACGAGGTCTAAATGACATGCATTACGCCATCAGGTTAATGAATAATTCATCGGGCCTGTGTGCTCACCGTAGCGCACAAAATGAAATTAAACTCGCCGACGGGCTGCTCTGCCTGCGTGTTTTAATGGCGCCTTGTCGAATTTTCGACCTCGCGACACCCACTCTACCCCCTCACGCCTCTATGACCAAAGCAAACACTGCTTGCATGAGCAACAATCCAGCCGGAGTCTGTAACGCGTCCTTCGTTTATGGAGAATAATCGAGATGATTATAATAATAAGAAAAATTGTTTTTTTTTTATGCAAGTTCCGCGAATCTATTGGGCTTAATGAATTTTGCGAAAACGTCAATCCTCACAGTTTCTGGCTGTTTGCACCGCTGCGAGATGGGAAAAAAATTCGTTCCTTTCTAGGGCAGCTATTTTAATTTTACTAAAAGTAAACAGTTGCGAATCGAGATTAAAGTACGCGAATGATTATTATTTCCTTTGATTAAATTAAAATTTTCAGTATTCCCTCGGCTCCTGTTGAAGCCATTTTTAATTATGAAAAAGCGCATATTCGCTAATCCGTATTTAGCCTAGTTTTAAAAATACTTTTATTAATATAGATTTATTGTAATTTAAGAGACTTGTGCACATACTCGAAATAATAATTTGATGAAATTATGAGCTGTTAAAAATGAAATCATAAGTATATGTAAAAAGCGACGAGGATGCACTGAAATGTTTGATAGGTTAGCGTACTAACGTTATATTGGCTTCAATAGCAATTATCTCAGAAACTGCGGGGCCTATTAGAATGAGTTATGCGCGGCAGACTTAATTATTTGGTACCGGAAAGCGGTCCCTAGGGTCTCATTAAAATCCGCGCAGCTGGGGCTTGATGCTCTCTATGTGAGCTCTGCAAATAAATTGGGGATGATAAACATATACAAACAGATTGCAAACTTATTATTTCCATTAAAATTATTCCTATTCGGCTTGTTATTTATTTATTTTTTGTTCTTTGAAAATATTACGTCATAATACCTCCATTTTCTGATTCGAGCAAGAATTATGGTAAAATGGTTTATAATATAAAATATCGCGCATGTTGCTCTTACGTTCCTTCTAAGAAATTGATGTAGTAAACTTGTCTATGGTTAAAAATAAAAATTTACTGTAAAAAGTATATGAAAATTAATTTTTATCCTCTTTATAAATATGTAGAGTGCACTAGACTCTTATTGAAAGCAAACGATTTTAAATTTGGAAAACTATCTAAGAAGAAACCGTTTTAAATTTGACGAGATCTTTGATAGCAACGCGAATGAAAAATCCTTGTCAATAACAGCGAACCAATTGATTAATCGAAAATTACCAACATCACCAGTCTGAAAAAGAAAGGATCTAATCAGTGGAATTACTTTGGCGCGATGCGGCCGCACTACTCCTCGACGTCGAAATTTCTTATACGACGTAAACCACCGCACATAAATTAGCGCGCAACGTCTTGTTAGTACTACGCAAAAAGCTGAAACACGCGGGGGATCGTTATTGTGCGCAGATACACACGGAGTCAAAGTACCAAGAGTGAGTCGCGGCTCCACGGCGAGAAAAACAAGTTTCTCGCAAGAGCGCGGCAGCAGGAAAATCATACTCTCGCGTTCATTGAAGCAACGATGGGGGGACTGCAATTTATGAAGAACATTCGAATAGAAAAGAAGCGTATGTGCGTGTATACCTAAGAGTCGGCAAGCTTCTGGACCGGCGGACGATATGTAGGCTGCATCGACATCTCGTCTCTCTCTCTCTGTGTTTTCGGTACGTGTACGCGAGTGATTGCAAATGTCGGAGAGCGCACACGAGCGCGGCGCATATTTGCGAGGGAATAATTTGACGCGCGAGCGCATGTCAATATTACGCGCGCCTTTGCGAATTTGCGCTGCGAGAATCGCTCTGCACGGGGGTGGAGGGGAAAATTGAAAATGTTTGCGCGACGCGGCGCAGTTGAATCATCGTCGTGCAGCGAGTCACGATGATCGATGACTCGTTTGTGTGGACTCTCTCCTCTTTTTTTTCTTTTACCTCTCCTCTTTTTTTTTCGCTGCAGCGGCGCGCGAGTACCTTTATAGATTTTTCGCTCGAGAGAGCGTACAGCTTGGTAGCACGGGTTGGGCAAGACCTGCCGCACGTTGAATGTGTGTGTGTGTATGTGTGTGTGTGGACTGTATGGAGGGGTCTTGATACAAAAGATGGAGGATAGTTTGAATAACCCAGTTTTGCTTCTTGGCGCTCGGCGGCGGCAAAACTCCGCCTTTATAAACTCCCCCGGCGTGTGTTAGGTGAGAATACAAATTTTAATTAAAGATTCTTTTAATTAGTCTACGTATAGAGGGGTAATAGGGCAGTTTGGCACGACTCGAGCGACTATACAGCTGCTTAATACAAGTTATTATTGCTGGTATCGTAAAACGTTGGAAAATAGTTCGTATGGTATAAGAGCATAGTTTACGTCGCGCGCGCACCAGCGCAAAAAGCTGAGAATTTAAATGATGCTGCCTCGATCGCTCCTCGGATCTGCTGCGCTCGATTCTACAGCTACGTAAGAGGCTAGAAATTTCCGAGTACTGCTTCATCATAAATTTAATTAGCTACGTTGATGAATTTTGCGGGGATGTACTTACTTCGGAGCGTATGTTTTTCTTTGCCTACGAAAGTTTCCCAGACATTGATGTACAAGCAATTAGAATATACTACGAGCATAGTACCAACTTTGAAAATGTAATGATAGCTACAAGTTACGAAAGTAATGTTCCATCCTTGTACCCATTCAATTATGTCAGATTGAGGAATCTCAGTTCCATTTCATTACGATCGCGACAAGTCCCTAAGCATTATCCTTATATGTATCCGCAGTGGAAATCTATGCGCTCTATTGAGTTGGACTTCAAAAATAGTAGCCACGAACCCGTACGCAAATCAGAAAAACAAAGCTCAAACAATGAAGCACTTCACAATCACTCCTATGTTACATCCAACAGCATCCGAACGAAATCCTCGTTTACTCGCATTCGGGTATACCTTCTATATTCGCAGCTAAATAATCACGCGACATCGTACAACGAGTAAAGAAACTCTTGTTCTCCCGAGTTCGTCTCCAATATTGACACACACACACATAGAGAGAGAGAGAGAGAGAGAGAGAGAGAGAGACTATACATAGTGACGTCAGCGCGTGAATCTCACCTCGAGAGTTTTGCCCTCTATATATTTACGCGCGGCAGAGTTGCACGGAAGGGCGGCGAGGATTCGCTGTTGCGCGCGCGGGGAATACAGTAACGAATTTCTCGTGATGTCTTGGCTCGTTCAACCGCGCGTGTAATCGCATATACTCGCGGCCCCGGAATCGCGCTCTCGCATTACACGCGGACCAATATATACCAATATATATATATATATATATATACAGAGCCGAAATCTGTTTTCGAGGCTGCTGTTGCTGCTGCTGCTGCGTGACACGCGAAAAAAGAGGCCGAGCTGCAGAGCGCGGCGCATCGCGATACGAACAATGGGGCAATTCCAGCCCCTCCTCGACAAAGAGATAGCGCAGCAGTAGAGAGAGAGAGAGGCCGCGAAATAAACAAAGAAAGCCTGGCCGCATTACGCGGCGAGCTGAGAGAGAGAGAGAGAGAGAGAAAAAATTAATCCCGCTCCCTCTTTGCAATTATGCACATTCGTTGCGCCATACTATATAGCTCCTGCTGCGGCTTTTTCCTGCGTGTCCTCCTTTTTTCCCCTCCTCTCTGTTTTCGAAAAACATTATACGCGCCGGAATCCCGGCTGTTCGGAGTATACTGCACGCCAGGCCGATACGCCAAGTGGAGTAATCAGTAAGACCGAGCGGAAATGTTATATATATCCGCGACGTTATCTCGCTTCTGTTTTTCTCCTCCGCATCTTTATCAATACGCTCCTTACCGTGTACGCGCATCTACCCCCGCCACACACACACACACACACACACACACACACACACAGAGCTTTTACCTCGTGCGCAGCCTTTGTTTTCCCTCTTCTCCCTTTTCCCTCGTAATCCACGTTTCACCCTCCGTCGAGTGTTGGGTGTTCTTTCCTTTTCTCTTCCTCGCTCTCCCTCCTTTAGGCTCCCGGTTTCGCCCTACACGCGAAAGCGCGCCATGGTGAATAATCACCGTCGAGGCGCTAAAGTCGCGAGGTTAACGAGTGAAAACGCCAAAGCTCGAGGTGCACACTCGCTGCACGCGCAGACCCACCCAAAGCCTTTGTAGACGGTTACCTGTCTGTGTGTGTGTGTGGGTGTCTGCGTGAGTACGCAAATCGTTGTCGAGCACGAGAAAGAGGAGAATGGATGGAGAGAGATTGTTAGAGGAGAGGAGGTGCAGTGGAGTTTCTCCGCGCTGAAAAAAAAAAAGAGTTGCATTTATTTACGCGCGCGCTCAATGTGCATATTTGATATTTGCACCGCGAGAAAAGGCTGCGCGAGCGGATGAAAGGACGTCGCATTATATGCGTGTCTCACCTTGGCGCGACTTATACATGTGTATTACGAAAATCGGCGGGCGCGAGCGGTGTTCGAGCATATAATATATATATATATATAGCGGAGCATAATTGGAATATCGATCGGCCTGCTGATTGTCTTGACTTGGAAATAGTTTTCGCCGTGTGTATATAGATTTGACGTTTGTAACGAGGTGCTTGCGGTCGGGCTGCTTTGCAACGAGCTAATTTTACTTGGCTATTATGACTCGTAACTACAGCGGATCGACTTGGAGTTTTGATCTGGGATTATTGGGATTACATCGGCATATTGTAATAGTAAGATATTATATATTGTATATTAAAAATAGGAAATGTTTTTTCGTCACTACTGTATTATACGAGATTTAGCTGCTTCCAATGCAAGATGGTTATAGATAGTTGTCCGCCTGGATATTATCCTGGTATACTGAAAATGTTGAAATAATTTTACGTTCTTCGTGTGTATTATGATTCTCCCCAAAGTCCAAAGTCATCGTTACCAACACCTACATTTGTTTGTGTACTAACAAAATTTATGAAATCCAATTATCATAAAGAACCAATGCAAGCGCAGATTGTTCTTCTCTGGCTCATTAGCGCGAATGAAGAAAAGTAAAGTGTGCCATCTTGATAAAGCCGGATAAAGTCTCCGTCTGTACGCACAGAAAACTACGGAATAAAGATCTACATAAAGCATAAATTTCCCGCAACAGGCGAGAGACGCATGTTGCAGCGGTTTCCCTGCTTCTAACCAGCGGGAATCTTACCTAGCCCACTCCCACATCTTTACGACGCAATACGCACACATGCGCCTGCAACGGAATATAGAGTTTTTCCACACCGACACACCAGGCATACTTTATTTTTCCCTTCCAAGGCAAGCGCGCGCATCGCGGAGCGACCCAAAGACCTTATATATATGCACGTAACGCGCGGCCCGGAAAAATTCCGAAGCTCCGGGGAATCGAATTATTACGCGTCCCAGCTCGACTTGCTGCGCGCGTGTCTATATTACATCTGTGTGTGTGTGTGTGTGTGTGTGTGTGCGCGCGTGCTATTTGTTTGTGTTTCGCAAACGGAAAGTGACGCGCGTACTTACAGCACCCGCGAGAGTCAGCGCGCCGCGCGCCTCTGAATAATTGAGCGATCTCGCACGCAGTTTATTCAAAATATTGTGTACGAGTGCAGGTATAGCCTGAGGAGCCATTAAAAACAATCAGACGAGATGCATTTTTCAGAGAGGTGTTTTTTTGCGAGCTAGTTTCTTTTATTTTCCTCCACCCAAATTCTCCAAATCTCATTCGTCTATTTTTCGTTTTTAAATTGTAGATACAATTTGTTGGATATGGAATGTGACACTTACAATTCGGCTTTATGTTTAATTGTTAAAAAATATGTTTTTCTCATATCCACATTGTTTGACAAATAAATTATAACCAGATTTTTATTTAATGCTTTATTTATGCTGCAATAAATAACGACGTAGTAGAAAGAATTTACATGATACCAGAATATTTGAAAATTCGGGTAAAGTTTAAAGAAGATTTTTGAATACTTTTCTTCGAAAAGTTTCGAATGCAGCTTCAATGCATAATCTAGACTCTGTGTTATCCCCTTTTCGAAACGAACTATATAAGTTATCTCATTCTTACTCGAGAGAGCGACAATATGTAAAGCTAACCTCGAAGCTAACTCATTTACAGTAGCTATATGCTGTTTAATTTCCAAGAACACTGCATTAATTACAATAATTAACATAGAGCCATATTCGCCCCTTATTAGGGTTAAACGAATACATAAATCAATATCATTAATATTTATGTACGTTTGCAATTGTATTCAACTCGTTGTTGGGACTTGGAAAAATTTATTATGATTGATATAGTTGACAAAATGGCAGGGCACATAATTAACAAGGAGAAAGCGTTCTACAGATCAAAATAAAATAAATTTCCGAATATCTCGCGAAATTTGAGAAGAAAATGAAAGTGCTCAGTTAATATAAGCAGGATTTGAACATAAATGACAAAACGTCGGCTATTCTTCATTTACACGCAGGCGAATGGCCTCTGCGCACGAGTGCACAGTCATTGTATTAATTTTGCTATATGTCAAAATATATTCATCAACCATGAAGCACTATTATTTTGAAAAAAACAAGTCATTGAACTTATTCTACATTTCAAAACACGGTAAACAATCCTCCTCAATGTATAAAGTATCACCGGTACAAGTATCTCGCTAAAAAGGTTATAAATCCGACGAATCCATCTTGGGCGCTCGCGCAAGTCAATTAGAATAAATACGAGCAGCCGCTTGAATAAAGGACCATAGAGCGCGAAATAGAGGCGGCGACCGTTGACGAGATCGTTGGTTAGCACTCGAGCTCTCCGAGCGCGAGAGTGTGAAGCATTTATAATTATGAAATCAATTAGCATCGCTTTCGCGAGCTGCGCCGCCGCCGCCGCCGTCGCCGCCATCGTCAACATAGTTTCTCTTTCTCTTCTCTTCGGCATGGCTCGTCTCGCTCATCGTCCCATTCTGGAGAATACGAACTGCAGCTTCTACAAAGTATAATTGCGATTCGCTATATACAGTCAAGGCGTTTTCTACATCTGAACGACTCGACTTTTCTCGGAGCAATTTAAATACATCTCGAATAACATTGACGAGGCGAGGGCATTTAACCATTTTCTCCTTGACATTTTTCTTTGCAGATAAAAAAAGTTTCGATTTTGTTATACGGAGAGTAATGCGATCGATTCCATATACACGGAGAAAAATTTACAATAAACGTCGCGCTTACAATAAAGTCGATGGTTACTGTCAAAACAACGGTAATTTTTACTATAAATTTCTTATTGGATCCTCAGTTCTTTGTTTCTTTTTTGCGCCAGATATTGAATTTCTCGATAATCCCATTGAAATGTAGAATGGAAAAAGCATTATTTGTTGGCGGTGCTTTAATGAATAAAATCAATATAGGTTTCAATAAATGGAAGTAAACAAAACACGCGCATTCAGGTTTGCAATAAACGTGTAAAAATAGAATAACATTTGAATTGTTTACCAACAATTTCCATTTTGCGGAATATAAGCTTATTTATCCATCAACAAACTGTTTTGTTCGTATAATTTATAACATTCGTGATGCTTAAAAAAATGTACGCCAACGAACGCGCTCATAAAACATCCACACAGAAAACGAAAAAAAAAACAACAAAAACATACAACGGAAATAAAACCCAGGCGCTCGAGGGAAATCAAATCAATGCAATTAATATGCAGCTTAAAAAAAGAAGCAGCAGTAGCAGCAATGAAAAGCGGCACACGCTCACTGATCTTTCGACAATCGGCCAATATTACACACGCCCAAAAGCGTCGATTTTCCGCATTATTTTTTTATTTCAAAAGCCTCACCTCAGCGTTCACACACTCATACACGCGGACACGAACTAGACCGAGAGAGAGAGAAAGAGAGAAAGAGAGAGAGAGAGAGGGAGATAGGGGGAGGGAGAGGGAGCAGGGGGGTGACGGTACATAGCGAGCTAATTGCCGTGAAATACAGAGCTCTTTGATTCGCGCGCGATATAAAGTAACGCGTGGGTGGGAGTCAAAAGCCAAGCGCTCGAAAAGCAGCAGCCGAGCTCTTAGCAATCATACGTGATTCGTGTGTGAAGAGGCAATTAAGCGACCCGATGACTATGTGGACATACGCCGCACATCGGAGAGAGAGAGAGAGACGGATATGCGGGAGCTATAGCGGCATCGCTTTCGCGTGTACAGCAGCAGTGGATGCGGACGCCGCGCATATATGCCCACTTCCACCATTAGTTCGACCGACGACATAAGCCTGCAGCCTGTGGCCCCTGCGTTACTCTCTTTTTTATTTTTTTTTTCATTTTATTTTTATCCCGTTTATTTCGCTCCCCTTCCTCGCGTTTGCGCGAACGAGTGCGGTGCGCGTATGATCGCCTTTCGGTGCGTCCGTCATATCTCTTTTGCACTTGTAGCGAGGCGTTTTGTGCACGTGTGATTCAGCGCCGTTTTCATATAGCGACGGCGAATGTGTCTTGGCCTTGGTACCGTCTCTCCGTCGCCTGCGGGTCTGAGAAAATTTGTAAGTACCATTTTTTTTACAGTGGTAATGCGGACGACGCGCGTAGAATTTTGTGATAATGAGCTTTGAAGGAATGTTTTTTGTTTGTTTGGCTTCGCGCGTATCGCGAAGTAAATTCGTAGGCTCAGTTTTATCGCTATTACACGTCGAAAAAACGAGTAACATAGGTACGAATACAGTGACGAATATTATATTTTGAGTAGCCGTATCTTACATCTTAGTTTTGATCATTATAGTTAATGACCGCAAAGGCCTTTTTACCGTCGATAACTTTTACTCGGAATTTCATGCAACTAACCCATTTGGTATATGTCACGTATTTGCACGTAAGCTAACACGACGATTAGTTAAATTTTGCATCAATGGCATGCATGAGATATTCGCGAGAGCTATTGGTATACACTCATGAATACCGTTTATAAATAGAATTATAAATAGCTTCTGGTTACTAATAACCGCACGCCAATAAGCCATAATTTGCGGTATTTCTAACTCATCCTTTTACAATTATTTTTGATGGTTATTAATTTTCTTTTATTATTCAGGCTTTAATATTTGAAATTTTTTTATCTTATTCTGTTTGCGCAAAAAGTAGCAGAAGAACCTTTACGCAGTTACACGTAAATCCTTTTTAATCTTCAATTTTTAATTAATCTAAAGTAATTAACTTTCAAAATGAAAAATTACTAATTTTGTAATTTGAGAAAGAATAAAACATTTTTTTCCATTTAATAATAAATATTATTTTATGTGATTAATTGCAATTCAATACTATCGATAGTTTTGTTGTAATAATTGATCTACTAATTTTGCAGTGACTTTACCAACAAATATATAGTTTGATATTATTAGAGCACGCATAAAAGACCGTTAATTTCGAAGTATTTCGAAGCCTTTAATCGATAGCACAGTTACGAAAAAGGCCGGTGAAAACTATATACGATAACAGAGCGAGTCTTATCACATTCAACCTGCATCTACTGATCTAACAAAGCCATACGCTATTATCTAAACAATTTCCATCGATTCGTTTGAAACTTTTTAAAAACTCCATGCATAGTTTATGAGCATTTCAAAAGCAGCATAATCGATCTTTTGAAAAAGCTGAACGAGCGACGCAAACTAAAGTAGCCCCGCAGTAGGAAAGCTTGTTAAGCGTCTTTTATCGCTCTTTCAAACGCACACCCGACTACCAAATACGTACAAGTAATAAAAGGTTTGCGACACATCGGTAATCGATCTTTACACGCGCGCAGAGTGTGTGCGCCATCAATTCAATTCGATCTCGCAATTTCCCTCTGCCCCCTATAAATATATCGAGGCGCCAGCTGTAGCTCCGCCACTCTCGCCCGCGCGCGACTTCTCCTTTTTTGCAACGGCGCCCAAGCGCATATACACACATCTGCAAAACAAACAAAGCGCAAAAATCACTTTCCATTTCGCTCGAAGGAACAGCTCTCCCAGACACGTACGCTCATATCGGCTCGCACACACACACACACACACACACACACAGAGACACGTTTTAAACGGCACCGGGTATTCGACGCTTTCCTTTCTCGATGCGCAGCGACGCTGTATACACACAATTCCATCCTGCACCGCCTCATACCATTTGCTCTCTACAGACTACTCGCTCTCACTTATGTATCAATGTAAGTGCACGCGCGTGCTCGAAAGTGAATAAAGCCGAGTGTGCACATGCGGCCGGTCGAGCTGCACGTTTGCCGATTGCACGATCCTCCGAAAATAACGCGAGAACTCCTGTGCGGGACGAGTGGCTTTGCCGAGAGATTTCCTTTATCCCTAACACCTCCGCAACGCAGACCCAACGGACATAAGTGGGAGCACATGTTCCTTAATTCGATCTCTACCGCACCTATATAATATATGGACTGCTTCGGTTTTCTATATTACACTTTATTTACATTGCTATAACTGATAAATGATCTGGATCGAAATAAAAACATTACTATAATTGTCTATTTTAATATTGCAAATATTATCTACATTGCTTCTGCTATTGTATATTGTTTACATATTGTTCACGTAAATACTGAGGAAGCTGCACATTATATTCACATTCGCAGTCACATAAGCTTAGTATTTGCTAAAAAAAATAGATGAAAGTCGAAAACATTCGTAAAATCGAACATTTCTGAACTATATCGTGGCCTTCGTCGACTTTAAAGCTATATAGCACTGCTTTTAACAATGTGCACAAATCGAAAGTATTTTCAGACTCTGCATCTCTTGACTTACTTATGGAATATCCCACATATGCATACCTACCCATGTTTTTGACTGCTTACACACAAACTGCGTGCGGGTGTGCAATATGCGAATATAGTAAGTAGGTATCGTCCGAGTGGACGGTAAACACGAATCGTCGTTACTCGGCTTTGGGCCGCAGCCTTCTTTTCTCATTCTCTCCGCTCGTCAAAGTGGGAAAAATAAAAGAGAGAGAGAGAGAGAGAACCAGACCGAAAGATAGGCATACACGCGATCACCGGCTGCGTTCATTAGCATCGTATCGTGCGGGTATAACGTATATACATATATATCGCTCGGACATTGGGTGCAGCGTGGCGGGCGCGCGCGCACGACCGGAAGGATGATTTATTAACCGCAGCCGATTTGCATTTTGGTTGTGTGCGGGGTGCAGTGGCCGTGGATTGCCGACTCAGCGTATAAAGCCCTCCCCCCCGGAATCGATGCGGCGGCCGTAACGCCGAGATTCGATATACATATATATATATGCCTGTATGTATAACGTCGCGGGATAACGTTATGCGGTATAAGCGCTAACCCTTGCTCGTGATTGGCAAGAGCTGGGAAATTATAAGGAGGAACGATGTTTGCTCTTCATTTTTATGCGCGACAAGTCCCACCAGAACCTGAATATGGCAATTCACGCGGAGCTCGAACTGCGCGCATGAAAAAGCTTAGATTATACTAAAAGCATGACTATTAGCGTATTTCGTGTTAAAATGCCCCTCGCGTGTACGCTTTCGTATCTCTCGCGAGATTTTAGTATTGCATCGTCTGGTAAATAGCGGCGATTATAAGCTTTAAAGGTATTTTTCCGGCTATTATACGCTTTAACGATGGAATTTAAAACTTCGAATACAAGCGTGCGAGTGAGAAATTTGCTAAATTTATATGTCGTGAATCAGTTATACAAAATTGTTTGACGCTTAATTATAAAGATAGGAGATTAACGCATTATTGTTCACCTATTAGTATCGCGCAACGAGTATGAAATGTCTGAATTTATGTTACATTAAAATGTAAGTAAATTACGACTCATGTTTACATGAAGTAATCTGTTGCTGGGCTGTTAAACCCATGTTTTATTTCAAAATGAGAGAAAAAACACATTATACACAGTAGTTATAATATCGTTGTGAAATTTAAATTCTCCCGAGTTTCACGTTTACACGTCCAGCAATAGGAATTACATTATTCGGTATAAAATGTATTTTCGTAGATTAACGTTTCCGATGCGTATATAATAAAGCTTTTGTTCTCTTCGCTGTCTACTTATCGTTCCACATACAATGCGCTCCACGTGTCTGGTTGCTTGTACAGATGTTGAACTTTACATTTTTGACCCTTGATTTGACTTGGCTGCATCTCTGCGCTTTTGTTGTTGACGGACTTTTCGGACGAATGTTTGTTTGCTTGCGTATTTAGATGGTCCTCGAGAACACGTTACGCACATATAGCTCCGAGATACTACATATTTCTGCTAGCTGGAAATAGCTATTTGTTTTTCTTGAAAATCGATACTCTCGGTTTATTCTGAAAATTGATAATTTTTAATAAAAACTGATCCCAAAAATTGTGTACTCAGTAATCTACGCAAGCTTTTTTTTTTAAGAATTCCTGACATCTAACTTAAGCTTCTACCATCAGTTTTCTTTTCTACATCTGTACGGGCATTGCATTTATATGTGTATCTGTTTGCATGTATAATTGCAATATGTTAATCAGTAACTTCACCAAGACTGACTAATTTTTTATGCATACATAATAAAAGAATCTAAAAACCTCAAGTAATAAAAAGAAAACAGGCACCTGCTCAATATCTCACAGAAATGTACTTTATGTTCTCAACTTTTCACACTTGGGCCGAGACTACCTCCAAAATTCTCATTCTTTCCTTCAAAAAAAAGACAAAAAAGTAACATAATCCGTAGAAAATATATGAAAAATCAAAAAGTTTTATACGCGCTCGCGCGCGACTATAGTAGGCTAAAGCAGCGAGAGAAAATAGAGAGGGAGAGAGAGAGAGAGAGAGAGAGAGAGAGAGATAGGTCGCTGCAGAGACACATTTAAAAATGGCAGAGGGCAGTAAAAGCGAAATGTTGTCGTAAACGCAGTTGAGGAATCGTCACTTTTGCAATATTCCAGAGAGTGTGCACTTCCCTTTGGAGCGGCTATCCCCGTCCCTGCGCACGAGAGAGACGAGACCCAGTGCAGATCTGTCCCTTACAAAACTAATAAAAGAAGCCATGGCCAAGGTGCAGGGGGAGCGGCGTCGGTCGCGTAGTCGACCGCGGCGGTGCAGCGGCGCTTCGAATTGAGAGGTAACGAGAGAGAATCAACATTTCGCAGAAGAGGAATAGCCGCGCTCGCGCGAGCCCGAGACGCGCGTGTTTGAACTTTTCGGGAGGGATAAGCGGAGGCGAGCTGGAGGTGGAGCGAGTATAACGTCACTGCGCCAGTAGCGGCAGCTTCTTCTTCTTCTTCTGCTACTACCTACTTCTTCCTCTTCTTCTTCCTCCCTCGCTCTCGACTGAGAGTATGTGTTTTTGCTGCTGGCTCATATATAAGAGAGCGACGGATCGATGAGTTCCCATGTACGAGCCAACAGACTTTCCGGAGCTTCGTGATACTTCTTCTTCTACCGCTTCTTCATCGACTCGCGAGCCATTATCGCGGAACGACTCTGGCCGCGGGCAGCTGTTACGATCGAACACGATCGGCTACTGCCTCTCTGCGGGTTACATCGATCGCGCTATGGGTGCAGTGATCAGGCAAATTGTGAGTAGTGACGAGCGTCGGTGCATGTTGTGCTTCAGCCTGCAGATAAAGAATTAGTGCTGCCGCAGTGTGTTGAGTGAAGTCCTTCGATTTTCGTCCTTTGCTGGTTCGGTGGCAGATGGATAATAAGCCATTTGACTACTTTGGCTTTTGATCGGTTGTTATTGACTTTGGTTTTACGCGAGACTACTGTTGCGATACGATAGATTGGGATCGGTGTAATTTGTGCGGTTAAACATGTTAATGCAATCCATCAAGGTACAATAATTTTGAATCCATATTCTTATTGCTTTATATGCATAAGCTGAGCATCAAAATTGAGGATTAGCGACTTACTTGGTACTTCATTCATCACAGTACAGGCACATAATCAATTTATATTCATTTGTTAAAAAATTCAAACAAATCAAAAACGTTTTAATTCTAAGGATGATCTTTATCAAAACAAAGCTAAATATTTTCAGATTAATAACAAAATCGGTTCGTCTAATCGCTACGATCTCTGAACTTAACGAACGCGTTTATTTATCGCTTTCCAATGTTTACCAAAACAGCCGAACCCTACTTTCCATAATGTAAATGCGCATAATGCCATTGTCGCTGAATTGGAAAACGACTATAAACTCGCTAAGCGAAGTTTCGTGCTGTCTCGACTTGCGCATATACGTATATATATCCTATTCACATACACATATATATATATAATCGGGCGTATAGAAATGACATATATATATAATACCAGGTGGCTGGTGTTCGCGCAATATTTAACCAGTATCCGCTTCGAGGCGGCACTTAGTTACTTTAGCGGAGGGTTCCTAATCGCCGACGAAGGATGCTGACTAAATATTGGCCGAGAGCGCGGGCATATTCTGACTCTCGTGCGCGCATATTAAGATTTGAATAAAAAGCTCGCGACAAAGACGCGCCAACTGCTCCTCTCTTCAATGTATAATATGTAATATATACCGCTCGATATGAGAGACGCGATTCTTTATGTCGATCGATGAAGGTGCGAGTTTCGACAAATCGATATCTCAAATTAATTAAGTTTTGAGATGTTTTCTTTTGTGTAGGTGCGATTATTTTACTCGTTTGCTTACCGTGATGTTTTGCATGTTTTGGTTTTTTAGTGGGATCGAGATGCTCAAGAATTATGGATTTACGTTGCGCTCCTCGCGATTACGCTTGCGGTTTACTTGTTCAAGAATTACATCAGGATATACTGGACGATTTTCCAATTGAATGGCCCTCTAGCATTGCCGATAGTGGGAAATGCAAACTGGATCTGTCGCGATGACTGTAATAATCAAATTTTTCATATAAATATTTTTGTTCGTAACAAAATTTAAATAATATTCGTTCATTTTTATTATACAAGAGTCAAATTGTTTATATGAAATTCATATATATACAATTATTACATTTTATCATTATTCACTAAATAATACATTTACCAAGTGAGATTAAATTGTACAAATAATAGATAATTCCAGTTATAAGTGGTAAATGTAATTTTTTTACATAACTAGATAATAGTACATTTCGACACGGGGGCGGAAGAGGATTATTTCACTCACGAGACGTTTTTCGGCCGAGCGAAGCGAGGTCGAAAATTCGAGTGAGGGAAAAATCCTCTTACGCCCTAGTCTCGAACCGTATTTTTCATCACGAGAGCCGTAAAGTCGCATCAAACATGCGATTTTGTGGTTAGAGTGACGAAAATATTATTTTGCTACCATTTTTGAAGGAAAATATTAATCATTTAATTAACGTTGATAATTATTCGACAACAAATTATTTTCAACTACAACTACAATACATAATTCTTTATATTTAACGAAGGTTTGCTAATAATACTATAACATAAAATACTTCATTACTGTATAGAGTGATATAATTTTTGCAGCAAATCAGGTGAAAGATGAAAAGATCCAAATCACCTGCAGATATACTATCTGAAAGATATATTTCATGTGAAGCTTTTAATCTATGCGTTTCTATGTTTTTAGATGCAAAGAATTTTTCCATTAGGCAATTAATCTGATTATGATCTTTATTTTTTATAGAGCTAAAAAATACTACATATGGATTTTCTTCCCTTATTTAATAGATCAATAATTATTAGAACTAAAAAAATCTACTCCTGTAAGATAAATTATAATATAATTTAATTGATTCAATTATACATTTTCTTTTCTGACAATTCTATACCACAATAATGCAAAGTGCTAGAGCATAACAATCAGTTGTTAACACTGATTTTCGAAACAATTCCAGTGCTGAACATAATATCGCACAGCTCGTACAAGGATTACGGGCCGGTGTCCCGTTTCTGGGTGACGGTCGTGCCGTACGTCATCCTACAGGAGCCGGAACACGTGCAGGCTGTCCTGGGCAGCTCCAAGCACACGCACAAGATCTTCTTCTATCGGCTGTTCGACAATTTCTTGGGCAAGGGGCTGATAACCAGCGACGTCGAGACCTGGCGCATCCATCGCCGTATCATTCAGCCGGCCTTTCACTTGCAAGTACTGCAAAAGTTCGTCGGCTCGTTCGCCGAGTGCGCCGATCGACTCGCTAACAAATTACACCGGCACAATGACCACGAGCTCGACATCACTAAACTCGTTAACGATGCAGTTTACGAGATCTTGAATGGTATGTAGGTATAATCGAGCGTCTTCTACCTCGCGTTCGATTGCTCCCCACTTCTTACGCGTGGATTTCTTAAGGAAAGTCGCGGGATTACCGTTTTAATCGTTGTTTCAGAGACTGTGCTGGGAGTGGACGTTGCCAGCAAAGCCAAGGAGAATGGATTCGTCGATCTCGATGATCTGCCGTTTAGGAAGTAAGTATCGAATATACTTACGGATCATTATGCACTTTTTTATTTGCCGAAATACAGCACTTTTTAGTTCTTCTTCCGATAATTACCCACATTTATTTTATACCAGATTATTATAAAAATTTAGAATTCGAATTTTTGAAATATGTTTTTAACACATAAACGCATTTACTTGGAAAAATGTTTAAATTTATACTTACTTTAGATTCTTAATTTATAATATTTATGCCATACAGCGCAGCTAAACTCCCGAAATTCTAGTCTGAATTAAGTGAATTAGCGTTCACACGCGTACAACCCGTCAGATATATCTGTATATACGTGTGCATATAGACTTAAAGAATTCTCATACGCCGAGTGTAATTTACAGATCTCATTCACATCCCTTAGTGCTATAAGAATAATTGTCAAATTAAAATAATTTAAACACGTAAACAGAATTTAAATTACAAATAATGCTTAGATCACACAGAAGAAACGAGGCTGTCAATATTGCTATAATAATTTTATTTAATCCACATTTTTATAATTATATGTCATAAAAATTTTTATTACGTTTGATTTACAGAAGCAATAACAGCCTTGCATGAATTATTGTATACCATTTCGATAAATATTTTTTCGACGAATAATTTATCATTCTTTTTGAGTGCACGATGTTATTGTATGACGTTGTCGAAAGTGATTTAACTAGCTCCTTTGGGCACGAAAAAATGAAAAATTATGATTGAAAGATCTCTGGTAGAAATGAAACCATTTAAAATAGCCAAAATCTTAATTAATGGTTATGACCAATGGCTTCTTTTCTTGAGATGTAACGCTTTTTCTACCGGAAAAGTCTCGTTAAACTTCGCGAATGTTGGACCAATGTAGTCCAAACAGCCATCCAGTACTAATCATCCAAAAATTCGCAGAGGTCAGATGGTGGTACCCTACAGACTAATCCATCCATGGCTCCTATTCGACTGGATCTATAAGCGCACGAGTTACGGCAAGCAGGAGAAGAAGCAGAGCAAAGATCTGTCGGCCGCCTGTCATCGAATCCTGGAAGAGAAGCGACGCGCTCGCAAAGAAAAGATCCACAGCGAGTCGTCGTCGTCGTCGTCGTCGGCCTCGCGAGCCAAGATATCGCTGTTGGAATACATGCTGGAGGCGAGCGAGAAGAGTCCCGAGTGGTTCGGCGACGAGGACATCGTCAACGAGTGCTGCACTTTCATGCTCGCAGGCCAAGATTCCGTGGGCACCGCGACCGCGATGACGCTCTTCCTGCTGGCGAATCATCCGGAATGGCAGAACAAGTGCATCGAAGAGCTCGACGAGATATTCCAGGCGGACGACAGTAGGTCTCCGACTATGCAAGACCTGAGGGCCATGAGATGCCTCGAGTCCTGCATAAAGGAAGCCCTTAGACTTTATCCGAGCGTACCGCTCTTTGCCAGGACTCTTGGAGAGGACGTCAAAGTCGGTAAGTCTCATATTATATACGTATAATATATCTTGAATGTCTGTATAACGTGTAGGCTCTCGTTTCCGAATGTGCCAGATGCGCTACTCCTTCAATTTTATTCTTGCTTCAATTGGATTTTTTTTTTGCTGAGATTTGTAGTTTCCCGCAAAATGATGAGATATCGCTGCAATAATGATATTCGTTAAAATGGATGTAGTCTCTGAAAGTGCATAGCTTTGAAAGTAATTAGCAAATAAAAACCGCTGCCAATTTATTGATACTTTGCTTCCTCAAATTTAATTATTTGTTTCAAATATACATATATTTCACATATAATTTAAATAAATTAAGTAATTAAACATATTTAAACTTGTTTAAGAAATTTTAATAAATAAATTTAGTCTTTTTATCAATATACAAAAATTATTTATAAATCACTTTAAAATTTAAAAATTTACTTAACCGATTCCATGTAACAAAGACTTGCGAGTATTCTTTTTTTTTTTTTAAATAAAATTGCATTTATAATAAAAGACACACACACACTCTTTTTAACATCGCATTATACAATTGAGATTATACAATATGTTAGTAATTTAATTAATTAAAACTTCATCAGTTGTTAAAAGGATTTAATCAGTACGATTATATAATTAATAGAAAGAATGATATGATTAAATTCCTGCCAATTTTATTAACATTTCCAATACTTGCCACTTTGATCGGAAACGAATTTATAAATAAATGTCTGTTGCAGGAAAGCACGTGATACCAGCTGGCTGCGGCGTCATTATTATGCCGTACAGTATTCACAGGCTACCCCATCATTTCCCGGATCCCCACAGCTTTCGCCCGGAGCGATTCAGTCCCGAAAACTCGGAGAAGAGGCATCCCTACGCTTACTTACCGTTTAGCGCCGGTCCACGGAATTGCATCGGTAATTATACTTTCATTTGCCTTATCACGCCAGACAGATGAACTTTCGACTCGATGGAAGCTCCGAGTCTCAACGTGTTTAACTTGCTAGGTATATAAGACATAGAAGCGTACTCCGTTGGCGTGAAAGTTCATTTTGAAAATTATAGTATTATTTTAAAATGCATTTTGTTTGATAACGATTATCTAAGTATTTTTATCATGTGTATCTAAATTTATTAAAATAAGAATGAAGTGAATAGTATAAAAATCGTTATTATTGTTTATTTTAATAATTTTATAGTTTTTACAATTTTTATTATAAACCATATGTTGTTTAAATTAGAAAAAATTCTTAAAATCGGTTCTAATAAAGAACGTGAATTGTACTTTTACTTGAAGACGCTGAACTCATTTCTAAAATAGAACAAAATGGTCGGAAATTATAATTAATTGAATAAGTAAATAACAGCGTTCCAAGATAGATATGCTTATTAACTTTGTAGAAACTAACTAGTATAAAAGAGATCTTAGAATAGACCAGAAAATACATTTTATCTACTTCGCTTACAAAGTCACAATTCTTTTTCAAGATTAAGTGCAGCGCGAAGCCTTTAATCCAGCGATGCTAGCAGCAAGAAATTAGGTAGTAAAGCACGACTTTTTCGGGTGCTCTGTTACAGGTTACAAGTTCGCGATACTAGAGATGAAGGCGATGATAAGCGCGATACTGCGAAGGTATCATCTGGGCAGTGTAGCCGGCAAGACCGAAGTGCGACCCAAGTTTCGCATGACCGTTAGGGCATCGGGTGGATTGTGGATCAAGATAACGCAGCGCGTCGACGCCCGATGATAAATGTATCACGGGGGCGCGGAATATATGGATGAATGCGATGGAAGGAAATACAAAAAAAAGGGATGGGACGCATCGATGCGATTTTAACTGCGCTTCGCTATACTTCATTGCTGTGCGTTAAGATATTTTTCCTCCTTTCTTTTGTCTTTGTTTGGATTCCGTTCTGACGAGTTCGCTGCTGTTGCTGCACTTCGTTGACTCGAGAGAGAAAGAAAAAGCGACCATGGTTTAATAAGAGACTTTCGCGTGTAATTAGATCCTTTATCCTCTGCTGTGGGTTCCATAGCAATAAAGCACATTCCGGCGGCGTTGACCTGAAAATGTTTCTTTCAAGAATTAGAAAAAATTTGTTTTTTTTTTTCTGTACCTTTGAACAGCAGAAAGAATAGTTATAGTTTTTAGCAAAAATAAAGAACGAATGGGATGTTAAACAAATTAGGTAATCGATAGATGTATTTACTATAATGTATTTTAAAAATAAAAGTTTTGTAAAAAAACATCATATCCAGCTTCACTCAACCCTTTTCATGACAACGAAAAAAAAAACAAAAAAAAAGAAAAGCCAGAAAAATATAGTTTGGTACCTGCATAATTGAGTTACGCTCTGCGAATAATCAATAGAACGAAAAAGGAAGGGTACGTGCGACCGAGTTTCTTGGACGTCGCTCATCTAGCAGCTTCGAAACTTGTGTCAAAACTAGACAGGTAAAACTGGACGCCGGTAACCCAGATAGGAAACTATTCAAATATTCTGACCGGGAGCTGCTGTCTGGCAACATAAATCTAGATGGGACAGGACAGTGAACGTGAATTTCCGGACGAGCCGCGCGGCGCAATCCCGGACAAATTTCCAGAGCGCGCGCGAACTTCTTCCTTTTTTTTTTTATTGTGCATGCCATGGAAATTACTAAGTTCCGCGTATTACGCCGTCTCGCTAACCCAGTTAGAATGCGTGCGAACTCTGGCCAATGTGTGTATACGTGTGTATGTGTGTATGTGCACAGGATGGAAACGGTATATACGCGGAACGGACGAAATAAAAGAGGCGACGTAATTCGATTGTCGATGCCGGCTCCCGGACGCTATACTCTATATATACGCAGTCTGTACTGAACGAAAATCGATGGAACGGGAAAATCAAGGAAAGAGTGTAATAAGGGGGCGAGGTGCGAGGGATACTTTCCAAGTCTGACGCGAATCGCAAATGTTCCGGGGAACTGGATAATCGGATAATCAACCAGACTCCCTTTCTCTCTTTCTCCCACCGCAATATTCTCGATATTTGCCGTCGCTACCTCCGCCGCCGCCGCCGCCGACGACGACGACGACGTCGCTGACGTCTTACCTCGAGACATCGAATAAATTGCCGAGGAAAAGAAGATGAAGGAGAAGGGAAGCGCGCGAGAATCACTCTTGTCATTTTTCATATGAAAACTACCCTAGTGGAAAATGAAGACGATCGAGCGATGAGCGCCGCCGCGCTTTCATTCTTACTTCCGATATCTATAGATATAAATGCTCTGTGCTAAGCTTGCCAACCGAGATTACTACTTTTGGACAATTTCAAATATTGCACTGTTCTCGATGAATCTTTGCTGCAGGTGTTCGGGATTACGACGTTTTAAGCGACGTTTAGTTTTAAAAGTAACTTTTAAATTAACTTTATATTAGGCTTAATTAAAAAAAAATACACAATGACATCAAAGATTGAACAGTATAATATAATATATATTTTATTCGAACATCCAGTTATAAATTAACAATAATGTTGATCCACTCACAAACAAATATGAAAGGTAAAAGATTGATAGGGACACATACGTGTTTTGAGACGTTCATTCTTCATCAGCACCAGCAAACTAAGCAAATTGAATGAGGATTTTCCGGCGCACACAGCTCTTTGCCCCCGTATAAAAAATGATGATAGCGTATAGTGCTCGCGCCACTCAGATGTCATCTCGAGACACATATTTGATAAAACACGATGTTCGCACTAACGGCGGGCGCAAGAAGAAGAGAGAAAAAAAAAGACCGACTAGGGCGACAACGACAGAGCCCCAGTCTAACGACTGCGTATATCGCGTCACTACTATGTTTCGCGTATTTTTCTTCCCGGAAAGAGTTATACCCTTTCCACCCCCCGTTTTATTGTCTCCGTGTCGCGGTAACGCGTAGAAATAAAGATATACGCAGAAATATTGCATGCGCTGAATAGAATACATTTCGGCTTGTAATGCAACAATGTTGCGGAACTGAGGTAAACGAGCGCGTGGGAAGCATCAATGAGTGATGAGCGAACGCGAATGATGCTTGCCGTCGACATAAAAATACGAGGGGGAGAAAAGCGTCTATTAGAGAGACTGACGGGCTTCTGGTACATACATACATGCATCGACGGTTCGCGAGGTAATAAGCGGGTATATCGAAGGTGTATCAAATATGTAAATTCAGACGAGTGGGATGGGATAGGGTAGGGTTGGCGGAAAACCTTGCCGACAGTGCTCATCCGAGGAGACTGGCAACACGAAGATGACTAAAGGTTAGTATTTCATTTAGAATATACGAAACACGCTTGCTAAAAAAATATGCGCGCTAGTCGGGATGTGACTTAGCTCCTATAGTAATTTTTCTGAAAAAACTATCTGTGCTTTTGTAACTTGAAATATGAGTACATATAATATATACTCGTTAATACTGTTTGCAATTTAAAAAAAGGCGATAAGACTGAAATTTATTAGAAATATGTTTACTGCGCACAAAGGCAATTGTGTAAACGTAGAACTTATGATGTAAGTATTTATCTAGAAAAAAAAAGCATTTCTTTATGTAGATGAGGATCTATCAGACATGAGTTTCAAGGACTACGTAAGCGTAAATTCAAAAATGTTGCAGTGCATGGGCTTATCAGTCGATGTACAATGCAACAAGAGAGATATGAGATCACAGATTCTTGAAAGACTACCGACGGTTATAACGAACATCATTTGCCTGATGGATGCATTTTTTCAAATTCAATGGATCGTAGACCTTTGGAAGCACGATAAAGATCTCGTCAGACAGATAACTACCAGTGGTATTTCAAATATAGCCTGCATTTGTAAGGTGCCTATTTGCTTTCTTCATTCTACTTCGAACTATTGCTATAAACACTTTACTTCTAGAAATAATCATTTTGATCCGTTATTGAATAAAAATATATTTATGAAGTTTAGGGCTTGCGACTGATGTACTGTAGGGAGGACCTGCAAACGATATACGAAAAGCTGGCAGTGATTTGGGAAAAAAGCTACCCGTGCGATGAAATCCGTAGTGGAATTTTGAGACGAGCTCGGGAAACGCTAGTCTTCTGTAGGTTCTATATCGGCATGATGTTAGGTCTCGGTGTTTGCTTCGGTTTGCCGCCACTCAAGTGAGTACGCGCAGCTTGTGAATTGAGATCGAGATTTCTGAATTAGTTTATTATCTGATATTTTTTCAAATCTGTATACCGATATCGAAATGTATTGTGCAGACTTGAATTGAATAAACTCAATGTTACTTAAATGATTAGTGTTGCAGAAAATCAATACGATTGTTAAGTTATCGTTTTCTTTATATATTTAAAAGTATAGCTAGCTTGGGTTATTATTTGTGTTAAGCTAAATCTTAAGTATGTTGCTTAGAAAATGAGGCTTAAAATGTTAACCCATACTTACAATTTAGTGAGTCATAATTTCGTCTGAAAGTTAGCATGAGATTTCGTAATGAAAGTATATCCTCTACAAAATTCACCTTTGATGTGTCATATATTAAATAGCCTCGTTTTATTCGCAGTTCTATCGTATTTGAATTTAATCAACATCTTTTTTATAGTATCGAAATTTTTTAATTTTATTCGAATAAAACCAGAATTTTCGCAGGAACCTAGTATTTTGAATAATTTGTTCGATTTTAAATTTAATTATTACGACTATTTCTACTTTTAAATCATTGTTAATTTCAGAAATTTTCTGTTCCAATATCTCGCCCGAAAAACGGCAAATCACACCTACGATTACTCGGAGAGGGTTTTCCTTGTAAGATATCCTTTCGAGATAAACAGCTCATCGATTTATTTCTCCGTTCTTTTGGAAGAGCTGTGGATACTTTTTTGCTCGGCCTTATATTGGGTTTGCTGCGATACTTTGTTCGCTCAGTTAACGACTCACGCTTCTTTGCAGTTTGAGGTAGATTATCATCTAGCAACATAATCTTCAGAATGATATAATATATAATTAATCGATTTAACCCATTAACGACCAAGACCCCGAATTTTCAACAACTTTTTCAAGGCTTTTTTTCAACT
>UELV01134168.1:15589-34119 GCA_900490015.1 Megastigmus stigmatizans | reverse complement strand
TATATATATAGAATATACCGCTCGCGCGCTTGCACCTCACCTATAACCACCCGCGATACTAACAGTCTTCCATCTGCATTTGCTCTTTTGACCATAAAATTGAATGCGCAGATGCGTACGCAAGTGTGTGTGTGTGCCTATGTGTGTGTGGGTGAAAAAAGAGATTATTTAATTTTCAACAAGCAATAGATAATCGGGACCGCGCCTTTATGAAAAAAAATCGAGCGGCGAGCATTAAAAAGAGTCTCTGAAAGGTGGCGATGTGGTCCCGCGGCAGTGGTCTGAACTCGCGTCGAAACTGAAAGTTTAGTTAACCAGACGAAACTGGAATATTTCAATAAACTACCATAATTCACTATCCAGACTGCCTAAAAAAACTATCTTTTCTCTCTTTTTTGTCGATAAGCTACGTAGTGTATATCGGGGAACGCGTGTATTCCACCCCCTACGGGTATATGTACACGGTAGCACGAAACGATGGACAAGCGTAAAAATGAAGTCATTCCCGATTTTCAGCCGATAGGCGTATATAGCCGAGCGTTACGAAGTTATATAGTTCTTTTTTTCCACGTGGTATACGCAATACCTGCCAGTCTGTGCGTAATAAAACGTCGTAATGGTTGCGATCCCGCGCGAAACGTTATAAACTCGCTCCTTCTCTCTCTCTCTCTCTCTCTCTCTCTCTCTCTCTCTCTCTCCCTCGCTACTCTGTCGGTGCACAGTTTTAAACGTCGAACTGCAGACCCGGCGAACCGGCGTTGGAGGCTTGCGAAGGGTGTCGTGCGGGGACGTGGATCGCGCCAGTAGTAAGGGGCGACGTTGGTACGCCTTTTCATAAGAATATCATCGGCTATCATGGAAGCGAGCACAGCGGGTCAGAAAGTAACATATGTCGCGTCGACTACGACAAGCGTGTGTGTGTGTGTGTGTGTGTGTGTGTAGGCTGGCAAAAGACTGGAATGGGTGGCTGAAAGCTCTACGTCTGATCATGGCCTGGAGAGTTTAGAATTATTTTACTTTTATCTTTATCGATGCTTCTGTCTGGATTTCTGTATATCGATAGCAGATAAATGTAAATTATGATGGCATTTTTTCACCATTAGTTTTTCCTAAATTGCCAAACATTTTCGTTAATTCCGATAATACTGATAATTATCGAATATAGACGACACGAATTGTTAGTGAATGCTTGTTTGCTAAAATGATTGATAAATAAATGTTAACTAGAATACTCGCAGTTGCGGTAAGTGAAATCACTATATCATTTCGCATTATTCAGAATGATGAATAGATAAAAATTCAAGGTATAATGTGATTTGAAAAGTGACTTAAGCGCTACGTATTAATGGGATTGTGTCAAATGATACATATAATTTGTTTACTAATTTTTCATTTATCATAATACTTCATAATACGCGACATTGGAAAACATTAATTAAGTAGAACATCAAATTTTAAAAGAAACTAATTTCACGTGTATTAATACTCTTGATAGATAATGGCTATTAAATTTTCCAACAAAAACACCTCAATTACAAGTGAAATTTTCAATACAGCCAGCTGCATTATAGTTTTAATGAAAGTTTATCAACGGTAACGCGATAGAAAAAAAAAAGAAACTCGGATCGTCAATGCACCTGAAAATTTCATCAAACTATGCTAAACAAGGGCAGGCAAAAAAAATATATGTATACATATATAGCCAGTCGTATCGCACACAAGTCGCCGCGCGGGGAGCGGAACAAAGTCCGAATGAATAATTCCGTTTATCAACCTCAACAACACGGACTCGGCCCGGCCACTCTTGGACGCATCGCCGATGCCCAAACGCGAAACAACAAAGCAAGCCGCGGCCGGGGTCCAACATTTTGCATTCGCGCCAAACTTTAGCGTGACCACGCGCGCTTACACACACACACACACAGAGTGGATATCCAGGCGGGCAAAGTGTTGACCGAAAACGTAGCGCGGCGGCGGTGGTGGCGGCAGCGATGCGAAAGTAAGTGCAGGTCATGCAAGCGAAATGGCGATGTTTAAAGCTGCACAAGAGGAGGAAGAGGTGGGGCGAGAGGGATGGTAGAACAACCTCTATAGGGTTATACAGAGCAAAGTTTAATGCGCGGATGCCTTTCTGCGCGATGACTTTATCCCATGGGGGGAGAGACGAAGCCGCGAGTAAATGCGCGAACGGGCCAACACAGAGTAAGCCATCGATGCCTGTTCTATATAGTGTATATAGGGGGGATAAGAGGGGGATTCTGTGACAGAAATTATGCATGGACGAGATCGACGCGCACTGTCGGTGCCGAGATAGACGCAACGCATCGACGAGCCCCGGTTTCTCTCTCTCTCTCTCCCTCTCCGTACAATGTACGCGTGTGCAGCAGTCTGTATGCCATTTCGCATCGGTGGGCGCACGGGGACAGATTCAAATGGTAATTTCGACGCCGACCGTGAAAACTTAACGTGTAGGAACCACTACGGCGCTGCCGATATGCTCGTACTTACGTATGTACGGGAAAGTCATTACGCTCCGGCGAACGCTTACTTCTCTCTCTCTCACACACACTCTCTCTCTCTCTCTCTCTCTCTCTCTCTCTCTATGGGTCTCGCGCTAACAAAAGGAATCGCGCGCGTATTAGTGGCTCTGTTTAATGGGCTTTGATGACTGCTCTGCGGCCTTCCTTTTTTTTCTGCCCTGCTCTCGCGAATAATGCTGGTGGAGTTTAATTTTCTGGCAGATTTTGATGGTGGATTGGAGGATTGAATGATTAAAAGTGTTGATAGCTGAGTAGTTTTTTTGGCTTGTTGAGATGTTCGCGTGACAGAGGTGTTGTAGTGGTTGAAGTTGATTCGAAAACTAGCATAACAGAATAACGTAAGAAACCTACATCAGAATGTCGAAAAAGAGTCTGAATGATAATTCAATTTAATGTTATAACTTAAATATAATATTTAGGGAAATTAACCGGTTTATTCTACAAACCAGTTCCTTTTATTAAATTCAAGTGCTTACCAATGTTATATAATATGTAAATCTCAATTCAATGAAACAATTACATTTGCTGTAATTATTTTTGTTTCATTTACATATTCATTTTGAATCATATATATTATTTTAAAATCAGATACTTTATTTTTAATATACATTTACTTTTTTTGTAGGTCTAAATTAAATTTTTCTTATTATTACTTTTTCTAATTAATATAGGATTTACTGTAGTTAGATCGATTGATGTAAAAAAAATTACTCTTAAGATACACTAGTCATTTAAAAAAAAATTTAATTATATTTAACCATAAATCAGGTGATTTATAGTTAAATAACACAAATGGCAAGTTTTTTTTTACAGTTTCATATATCCTCTGAGCAGTAGTATTAGTGCACATTCTTATGTAAAATTTTATTCTCGCCTGAATGCTTTATATGTTTTTTTCCGCTTTTAATTAACAGAAATAATCAATCAAAACGAAACATACCCGTCATACCGCAGTAATTAAAACGTTTATCCTATAAGAAATTTTGTGAACTAAGTAATATCATTTCGTAATCTTTTATTTTATTTTTTTGTTTATTGTTATGCAACGTAAACATATCGAGTAAAAGTGTAAAAAGTTGTAAGAGGTTAACAGATTTTTAGGTATAGTATGACAGAAAACTGGCGTTCCGTCGACAAATCTCCTTCCTTCTCGCTTCCATTCCGACGACGAAAATCCCAAAAATAACCGAATGCCCCAGATTTTTCTTTAGCTAACTTTCTAATTATCTTGACAAATATCTAAAAATTCTCAAGAGGGTGATCAACAGCATTAAGGAGGCCCCCTGATAATTGTGGCGGCGAATGCTATATATCTCGGAAATAAATGAGATGCTTTAGTTCTAAAGAACAAATTTTATTCATCCAAAATATTTTGGTGAATTGTGATCAAAGAAATTTGAGATTCTGGCATCTTTCATGTTTCAGTTATAATATTCACTCAATTATTCTTTACAACAGCATTGTAAAATAGTAATGTCTACATTGTAAAATAACCAATAATTCTTCATGTACCATTTAAATGCTGCATAACTAACACACATTGCAATACACATTTTATGAAATTATAAAAATCAATTCGCCGAATTATTGTGCCAACTCCCACCTCCCCCTCCCGCCCCGTTGGAATTTTTATTTTAGTACGGCCCCAATGCGCGGCGGGTAAAATCGCTGTACCCCGGATATCCGAGAATGCGATGTTATTCAAAACAGAAATTCGGATATGCGCATATTCAACATATTCAGATATACAAACATAAATATACACACGCAACACACAGAGACACTACACAGGGACTGGCGATACATTTGTGGCGACACAATCATATCGCTTCATCGCTGCGCTACCATAATAACTCAAACGTACTGCAGTCACACACACACACACACACACACACACACACACACACACACTCTCCACGGGGCAAATTAGTTCTCAACTAAATCTTTCCCTCGCACCGGAGCGCGACACGCTTAGGTCCATCAACTTCTTATCCAACCATAGCCAGAGCTCTTCGACCAAAAAACATTTTCCGCGCATATAGAGTAAGAATAAAAGAGCGAATATATAGGTTGTAGCAACTCACCGTAATCAGGACGAATGACCGCCTGCACGGCCTGCTCGTTTTTCTTGCTGCGAATGACCGGCTCGCCTAGGATCGTGAAGTTCCTGGGTCCCACGCGGTTCACAAACACAAGATACACTTTACCCCTCTTGATATTAGCCCGCACTACTCCGGCACTGAGATTGTCACGCTGCTCCTGCTGCTGCTGCTGCTGCTGCTGTAGCTGCTGTTGATGGTTCCGTTGTCCCATGGCGGCTGCGGCCGAGGAAGAGGACGACGACGACGAGAAGGAGGACGAAGCCGCCGCCGCCGCTGCCATCGACGCGTTGACCTCGCCGCAGATCGTCGACTTGCCCGGCACAGTCTTGTCCCGGAAATGCAGCCGCACGCTGTCGTTCTTCTGGAGTGGCAGGAATCCCGGCTGACTCTTGTAGACCTGCTTGACCTCGAAGGTGACGGCGTAGTTGGAGCCGGGCTTGCGCAGCGAGGACATGCTGCGCGCCTTGCCCTCGAACACCGTGGGCGCCATAAAGGCCCGGTTACCCACGTCCATCTCCGGGCACCAGTTGCGGCCCCGGCAGTTGCGATTGCGGCACCTGCGTCGCTGCTCCCGAGGCGAGTCCGCCCGCGTGCGGTTCCTTGGCCGCTGCTGTTGCTGCTGTTGCTGCTGGTGCTGCTTGCCAAGGGATCGGGCGAGTCGGGACCGGTCGTCCTCTTCCAGGATCCGGCTGGGATCGTCCAGCAGTCCGGAGGTCTGGTTGACGTAGGGGCGGCCGCCAACCGGTCTCTGACTCGCAGCAGCCCTCCTATCGTTCGCCAGCGCCAGCATCTCCATCTGCCTGCGGTGCCTGAGCCTCCCCCGCCTGGCCATCCGCATCTGGAGCGGGCTCACATTCAGAGGGTAGGGCCTGTTATCCTTCCTCACCGCGAGCGGCTTCAGACCGAAGATCATGACTCTGCTCAGGTAGTCATCGTTGCGCTGGTCCTGGTAGTAGGTGGGTCTTCCGCCGGGTTGGGCCAGGGTGCTAGGGCCGCTCCAGGCGGAGGAGGGCTGTTGATCATCGGCTGGGGGCGTCGCGGACAGTGCGAGGACTCCCCACCAGCCGCCCAGGATCCCGGCCAGAAGCAGCGAGGACCACATTGCGTGTGACTCGCTCACCCTCCCCTGTCGCCGCCGGACTCCTCTCTACCCCCAATTTTGACCACTCTCGCACCTCGACACTCGACGATACGAAATCTTCTATTCTATTCTATTCTAATCTTCACTCGTTCTTCCTCCGACTGCAGGCAAGTGTATCTTCACCGGTGCGACACTCGCGCACCTCGTAGCCGCGGAGGAGGAGGAGGAAGAGGATGACGATGTAAAGGAAACGAGTTGTCGCGTTCGCTTCTAATTGTCGGCCTGGCGTTGGTGGTCCATTCACGAGGCGTTGTAGCGTACGCGACGAGGATGCTGAAGGCGCGCAAGGTCTCGGGCTCGGGGTGGTCTCGACTTGCTGATCTCGCGGAGCGCCGCCGGCCTGCGCCTCATTTTGCCTGCTGCTGCCGCCGCTGCCGCTGCTGTTGCTGCTGCTGTTGCTGCTGCTGCTGCTACTGCTATTGCTACTGCCCCCCACGTGTCCCCCCTCGTTCACTCTCTCGTGTTCTCTCTCTCCCTCTCTCTCTCTCTCTCTTTCTTTCTCTCTTTCTCTCTCTATCTCTCTTTCTCTCTCGCTCTCTTACTCTGGAGTTCGGCTTTCGCTTTTTTACCGCACGCGCGCACACGCCTCGACTCTCGGACTCCTCAAGCCGTCGTCCGTGATTTCGCTGCTGCTGCTGCTGCTGCTGCGGCCGAATTCATCTTCTCTCCCCGTGCTCAAGAGCGCGTTGAAAAGGGCTACGCGCGCGCGTGTACTCTCTTTAACTCACTGCGGCACACACTCGGCGCTCTCTTTAAATATACCACGGCTAAGCTGATTCTGCTCCTCTCGCTTTCTCTCTCTCTCTCTGTCTCTCTCCGAGTCTGGCTCGCTCGGTTTCCCTCGGTCCTCTGGAATCCGCGATGCGCTTGTCGCGGCGGCTTCCGATGCCCATTAATTCCTACCGGACGAGCGCGCACACTGACGGGCGGACCCTGCACGGTGCATAACTGCCGCTACGGCCACTGCCTCCAGCACGACTACCGAATTCTCCAGCGACGTGTCCAGCTGCTGCTTGAATTGGTACTTGCAGGATGTGAGCTTCTTCTTTGGTAGCGGCGTTGCGGTCTCGGCAATCACCAGCTTCGGCCCCGGTAGTCTGCTAGCTCTGATCGCTCTTATTGGGTGCACCGTCGTCGAGGTCGTCGTCGTCGTCGTCGTCTTCTTCTTCTCGCCGCTGACTTGCCCCGGTAGCATCATGTGTCTTTAGCCGCTCCCCCTTTTTTTCAATGTGCACACACCGATAACGATACTCTCTTTCTCTTTCTTTCTCTCGCACGTTTACTCGTTTCTCTTCTTATTATATTACTTCCTTCCCTTCTTCTACTTGGCTCCTTGCGAACACGACCCGTAGACCAACCGAATCATGCCCGATCGTTCTCTCGGTCGGCCCGAGGAATCGCGATGTGACACTGTTTCATTATACGCTTATCATCCGCGCGCGCACTTTGCTCCCTATAATCACCCTGTACAACTATGTCGCGATGCCTCGTCGTCACACGTGCTGTACCACCGAAAACTTGCAACACAAACTTGGCGACGGCATTTTTACAAAATGCGCCCGTGTATCCAAATCTCCTATTGCCAACGTGTTTGTTTATTTTTCAATTGTGCGCAACCGATTGTCACGCGTTAATAAAGAAGAGAGAGAGAGAGTGAAAAAAAAAGATGAAAAAAGTGTAGAAAAAGGTGGTGGTTGTGGTCGGAAATATTTGAAGGGATCACGCGTATACACACACACACACAGAGACCGACACAGAGACACTGAGAGAGGCAGGCGCACACTGGTTGTTACGCGATCGTCAGAACCGGCGACGTACTCCCGGCTGCTGCTGCTGCTACTGCTTCTGGTCTCTATCTATCCGGTGCAGTTGCCAGCGAGTCTCTGTCTCGTGTGTGCGCAAAGCTCGGGCGCGCGCGGCGGTTCAAATTAGACTGAGCGAGCCGCTCGCGCTCAGCCGAGGCCGGTCACGCTGGTAGCGCCCGGCGGCGGACGCCGCGCGAAGCTCTGCGCGCGCAGCCAATGGCACACGCAACCGTAGAGAGAGAGGGATGATGTGAGCTCTCTCGTGCTGCTGCTGCTGCTGCTGCTGCTTTCGGGACGTGTATACGAGTCGCGCGATGGACTTGTCTTGGTGCGTTTATTCGTGCTCTCTCTCTCTCTCTCTCTCTCTCTCTCTCTCTCTCGCACTCCCTCTCTCGTGCGCGCTCTCTTTCTCTCTCTGCTTTCGGCGTACAGCGCTCGAAAGAGAGAGAGAGAGAGAGGACCTAGACGTAGTAGTAGTAGAATGGAGACTAGAACAGAGCAGCCGCGCTCTGCCCTTTCTTCTTCCTTCCTTCCTGTGCGCGCCGCCTCCCGCGCTCTCCCTCTCGCTGCCCTCCCTCTACATTACTCTCTCTCTCTCTCTTTCTACTTCGCCTCACCTTCCGTCCGCACAGACCGTCGTCGTCGTCGTCGTCGTCGGCAGCAGCAGCAGCTTCGTCGTCGTCACTACGCCACCCGTCCGTCTTTCCTTCCTTCCCTTCTTTCATTCCTTCTTTCTTTACTCTTCGGGGTTACACTGCACTCTTCCTTTTTTTCCTCCTTCCTCTCTTCCTCTTGACGTTCTCTCAATTTTTCTTTTCAACTCCTGCCGGGGCGGCGAGTGCTGTGCACGCCGTGTTGAGCTTTGATTCGTGTGTGAGAGTGAGAGAGAGAGAGAGAGAGAGAGAGACAGAGAGAGAGAGAGAGCTAGAGAGGAGAGCACTTATCTGATCGGGCTGTCGCGTGTTCGCACTTTCACTGGCGATTCGTGTAGCCTGCTTTTTATCGGTGGAATTTTACGTTTTAATTTCCCGTCTCGTGAGGAACGAGTTGAAATAGGTATATAGCTCTATGGGTGCCAAGAGAGGTTCGGTCTCTCTCTCTCTCTCTCTCTCTCTCTCTCTCTCTCTCTCTCTCGGGCGCGCTACCGGGTTCTGGAATTTGTTGGTTTTGAATTTCTTCCTTTCAATTAGTTTCGCGAGGTCGTAAAAAGTGAAATTAATACTACCGCGGGAAACTTTAGCCTGGGACTAGGCTGAAACGATATTAAACGAGAGTTAGGAGCTGGTTTATGCGCGAGCGATATAAAGAAGGATCTGCCAAATATTTGTTTGAATTTCGCTAGTAGATTGATTAAATTATTAAGTGCGGAGTTCGTTATTATGAATCACCTATATAAATGCCATAAAGTTATTTACTACTAAACAACTTTTTAATTGTTTCTTTTTATTAGACGTTTGATTGGTGCATAGGTTCCCAAATTAATATAGAACTGGATTTTTAATTGAAAAAATAATTCTAAATATTGACAATTGTATCTTATAAGGTATTTATTTATCATAGAGACTTCGGAGTGAGCTGTAGAATAATTTCTGAACAAAGACAAGTTTCCGTATATAATCATTAGGGAGTGAATACTTTTCATTTCCAGTAAACCTTTATTGCAGCCTGTTACAGAAAATGAGTCACCATCTGTAAATCCATTTTTTCATTCAAAACTCCAATATTCAACTTTTTCTTAAAATTTTATATCAAAGTGGTATATATTTTTAAAGATTCTTAGACTTATATCTCCGGACATCGCTCTTTATTTTATTCTTTGGTTCATTAGCTTTATTCTTACTTACAGATTGAAGCTGGCTAAATCAATAATGTCAAGTTACTTAGCATGAAATCCTACATTTTTTAAATGCAGAATTGTGGTTATCCAGAAATGAGTGAAGTTTTACTATTTCAAATCAAGTGATAGTTGAGCCAGTAGTAATTTTTGCAAATTCAATAGTCAGCATTGATGGAAAGAATAAAGACAAATTTTTCGATACCAGATAAGCGAATGCCATTTGCGAATCAATTTATTGAGAATGGAACGAGCAATTTTCTCTTTTACCAGGTAATGTGTAAATGTCCTTTTATGTGTAATTATAATTACGTACATTAAACGTTAACGAAATTCACAAAGTAAAATTCAAACGCAAGAATAAAAAGGTAGCTGCAGTCATTTAAATAAATCGATAAATTTTGTTACTTATTGTCCATTAAGCAACAGAATTTACGTAATATTTCATTAAAAAACACCCATTGTTCGAAAAAATATAAGATACATTAAATTATAAAAAATCAATCTCTGGCTTACAATGTTAATATCTTATAATGGGTAAAATCTGGTTTATGTTTTTAATATGAAGTCAAAGTGAATAGAAATTCCTGACATACATATAAAATTGATATATTTTTAAATCTGCTTATTAAATATTCTATAGCAAAGATTAGTAAGCAGTAATGGTTATTAATTTTGCTATTCCAAGGACTAAGACTTCACACGTTATGTCTAAAGCGAAAATTGTTCTGAAACAATTTCACTATTTTATATATTAACAACATTTCTAACAGTAATAAATTAAAATAATTATTTAGGAAAAGTGCCTTTTTTAATCTATAGGTTTAGGAAAATAAGAGAATTTGGTAAAAGTAAATAAAAATACTTCTACGAAGTAAACATCATCTAAAAGTCCCGATTCCGCAAAGTGTGGATAAAAGAAATCGCAGTCAACTTAAAGCTACAATTAAAATTCAATGGGTCGCAGCAGCAAAAGGTCGTAAGAAAAAGAGAAAAAAAAAGAATTGTGCGCTTAGCTTTGTAACGTCGACGGGTAGCGGTAGCAACGGTGGTGCATTATATAAATTATAAAACGATTTCAGGGTTCATTTGAAACGAGGTCCCAGTCTGATTTGTCGAAAGGTAAAGTGAACGAGAGGCTCTCGTTCGCACCCGGCGTAACGCAGACGCGCTGCTGCTGCCGCTGCTCGCTCAGACTCACGCTTATAGGCCTCCCGTCGTGGATTTTAAAACGGTGCGGTAAAAGAGACAGTTTAGGACCATTAGAAAGGTATTTATGGATTGCCCGGCAGGCGCATACACTCCGGTCTCTCTGTCTCTCTCTCTCTCTCTCTCTCTCTCTCTGTCCCTGTCTGTATACACACAGACGCGGGGTCGTGAGCGCGAGCCCGTAGACACGAGAGGAAAGTGAGAATAGCTGTTTGTGGGAAATACCGAGGGAGGCAAATTTGATTTTTCCATAGGGATCTCTCTACGATTTGTGCAGCTCGATTCGTGATAACTTATGCAAGTACTTGATATTGCGCGATTTTACAGATGGGAGGGAATGAGATGTGGTGAAATTCTTTGGAGCTGAAGGTCTTTAAAAATAAATGTTGATTGTGATGAGTCGACAAGGGAGGAGGGACTGTTGAAACAAATTGGAATCTTTCTGACTAGCTGTCGTTTTGTGTGTGGATAGTTCGTTTGAAATTTTATTGCACTTGCGAATACTTTTTCTGTTTTTAAATTCTGTTAACAAAAATGGTTTGTCAGATAAATGTTAGCTTGGGAAAACCGTACTTTTATTTTAAAAATGTTATATTTATTAAAGAATATTATTAATTTATTAACGTTTAACGATTTTTATAACTTCCTCGCACTCAACATTCAACGAATTGATTTGAAATTAAAGATGTTGAAACTCGGAAACTAAAATTGAATGAAAGTGTGTTATTTTCCGAAATACAGAGTGCACGCAAAGAAGAAACATAGTATGTATAAATGAATGAGAGGGAAAAAGGAAAAAGAAAAACAGAGAGAGGGGGAAAGCAGTGAGAGAGAGAGAGAGAGAGAGAGAGAGAGAGAGAGAGAGAGAGAGAATAAAAGTAGGGGATATAGCAAAGACACGGCGGTGAAAAGCAAAAGGTTCGTGGCACAGCGCTTGACTGCAGAGAAGCTTCTTTCTCCCTTCCTCTCATCCTGCCCCCCTCCTCTCTCTCTCTCTCTCTCTCTCTCTTGCTCTCGTCTATTCATGGCTGCTGGCACGCGCCTTACATTATGTATGTTAACATGGAGTCTGTTATATTTACGAAATTCCCGTCCTGCAAAATGCTACCACCAACGCCACCAGCCAGAGCTTACCCTATATCGTAGTATATATCTATACATCGACTATCCGCCGATTAAATTTCAGGAGGCAATACGGAGATCAAAGATGAGTGTATTAATAATTAAAACTCGAACCGATTTTAAATTACTCGGCACGGGTATATAGTTTTAAATTGGATGGCATTTATAAGAAATCGCGACGTTTTGGGGAGCAAATGTTAAGGGTGCTTGATTAAATAATTTTGTGAATAACTTAATTTAAAGGCTGTTACGGGAAATTCGTTTTCGCAATACGTACTTTCGAATGATATGAGCTATCAGTCTAATGGGTATCAATCCATTTAAGATGGAATTCAAGGGATGCGTCTAGTTGAAAAAATCCTTCTTCGTTGATTCATGTATATACAGCATAAATATGGAAACAAAGTGAAAAAAATATGTTAGCCTTTCATAAAATGCCATGTTACCAAAATCTCCTTATTTTTAATGTTATAATTTAAATTCTGGGTCAAAGATATATGTTCGTTCTTGTAAATATTTGAAAATACAGAAAATTAGGACTTTACTTTTTTATGATTAAAGTTAATATTTTATGGAAGAATATTAAACTTTAATATTACCGTGGATAAATAATGCTGTATCAACTTTCATAAGGATATATTACTTTGTAATTTTTCATAAATTCGTTTTAAAGTACCCATTGGGAATTAATGCTTACAAGTAAAATCTTCCAATTTTATAGTAGTGAGGTAGCAATTTTTTCTCACCTGTTTCCTAAATGGTTTTAAAAGAGAATCATCAGTTTATTACATTTGCCGTATAATTAAAAAAATTATATTTTGAACGTATTTGAAAATATGAATGAAATGAGGCGACAAACATCAAAATCCATAAAACCATACTTTAATTAAAATGATGTTTAAAAAATATACAGTTTTTCAGGTACTATTGATATATGAAATTTTGAAACGATTTAAGCAGTTTTAGTCCCGTTACTTATCGAATACCATACAAAATTAATTTTTTTCATAATAACATCATTTTCTCAAAAAATAATAAATCTTAATGTTCGAAATTTTAGCAAATTTATGCGAATAATACTTTAAACAAGTGAATAAATTTTGATAAGGATTGATAAAGTTATAACCTAAATTTTAAAAAATGACATTTTTCAAGATAACGAAAGAACGACGTAGTTGATTCTAAAAAATGAGACCTCAAATTGTAGGTAATTGAAAACTCTTTCAATCGCATATTATACATTTATTAAATACTAAACTTGCAATACGAGAAAAACTAAAAAACTAAAAATAAAAAATCATTTTCTGAAATAAAACAGAAGGAAAAATGAATTTTGAAAGTTGGAAATAGACAGAAGGACATTCGCACACACTCGCAAGCGTAGACTTTTTGTTCTAACAATATAAAAAATAAAGCATTTTTAAAAGCAATTCTTTTTTCATCGATACAAAGCTTCCTCTTCGAGGAAGCAAAAATATTTTATTTTGAGTATTTTTCAGACTTTACTCGCACTCTATTAAGCACTTACTACGTTTATGCAATGTTTGATGCTATTAAAAAATAAAAGATTTGGATTAATGCATTTCTATGTTTTAGATAATGCCAGTGCGTCATGACTGCCATTTTAATATTTATTGGATTTATTTCGCCGCTCAAATGCGTATTTTCATAATGAAGTAGCTTCTCAAGAAGAAGCTATTTGGTGCTCCTTTCATCCCTTATATACTAAAAGGAACACGCCCTTTTATGAAATATTTCTATTAAGGAGATCTGCTTCATTGAAATATTTTTAGCTATGCAGGTACTCTGGCCATACTCCAGTGCGTGAATTTTTAAAACAAACTTTTGCAAGCATGAACATATTACCTAAGTTATAAAAAACATGATAAGAATTGACGCAATATTCACCTGATACTTTGTATGTATGCTATTTCGAGGTATTTAATTTATTTACCATCCAGAAAATCTATCAATTTCAACTATTCACCGCGCAGTCTTTAAGAAATCAAGTCAACGTTTATCAGGATTTATCTCAGGATTTTTCATATTTCATACGCGCAAAAATTCATACCACTTATCCACAGTAACTAAAAATATTACCGAGCGATCAAGGCTTGAACGGCTATTAAAAGATTATACAGGCTTGAAAGATAAAATAGCAGCTCCCGTTATACGTAAAATCCAAATATCGACGCAACCTCAGTCAAAATAGGCCAGCCCTCGCATACATGATCTTCGCAGCTTTCCGCTCAGAAACCATCAAAGCCAATAACTGCCCCCTCTGACAAATTGTTTGCACGCTGCCCTAAGCGCGTGTGTGTCCAGTGCATTTATATATATGTATGTGTATGGGTATACAGGGAAGAAGACGCATGTGCACGCGCGCACTCGTGCTGGGAGGGACTACGACTAAGGCTCGCACGCGCTTTCTTCTCTCATGGCTTGGCTCACTCTTTAATAAGGCACACCTCCCATGCTGGCTTATTTTTCAACTTCCGGTCAAACGGGTCTCTCGCTCTCTGTCTGATCTCTGCGGGCGCGCGCGCGCCTCTGCCCCGTAACAGGGATGCTTTTGTGCTCACGAAGCACCTGGCACGCGTCGAGCTCCTGAGACGTCTTTATATACCACCGCCGCTACCGCGCGCGCGCGCGCGCCCACTCCCTTCTCTCTCTCTCTCTCTCTCTCTCTCTCTCTCTCTCTCGCGCTCTGCAGTCTCCTGCTTCTTTTTCACACTATACTATCCGGCCGCTCTCTCTCTCTCTCTCTCTCTCGCTCGCTCGCTCTGCGTATATATACACGGACGGCGGGCGTACAATCATATCCTCGGCTTTTATGGGCTTACTGCACTGCTACCATTGCTGTGTTACGGTCGTTTATCTTTTTCAATTATGTCACTGACTAACTATAGTTGCGCGAACGGGAAAATTTTCTCTCTCACTCTCTTGCTCCTTCTACCTGGGATATCGTCCCCCCTCTCTCTCTCTCTCTCTCTCTTTCTCTCTCGCTACTGCAGCGCATTTCTTTGGACCGCCGAGACTTGAATACAAGCAAAATTTACTAGTTCCTTAATACTGTGTGTATACATAAAACTTTATGAGCTGCTTTACAAGATTAGGAATTTAGGTGGCTATACTAGCTGCGCTTTATGTCTATTCTAATATGAGATGCGGTAACTATTGGATGGTCGATATACCCGATGCAGGATTAGATTTTTCATTTTTCAAATCATTTCGGTATCCCAAATTTTAAAGTTAAGCCTTATTAAGAAAATTTCTGCAATTATCCCACTGATCAGATGATGAGGTTAGAGGATTTTTTTTATGCATCCGACTGCTTTTTAATTGGAGTTTTTTATTCAAGCAGATTTTTTAACTTCGTTTCAAGTGGATCGATCAATAAGTAATTGCTTCCACGCATTCGATTATTATTTTAAGTTTAACTTGGTCTCGAAAATGTATTATTTGTTGGGAAATGATTTATAAATTGCAGACATATTGAATATTGTAACTTATAATTTGCTATAAATTTTAAATGTCTATTGTAGATTCATTTTTTACGCTATTCTCTACTTTAACCATTTATCTGAACATGTACTTTGTTAATTAGAATGATGATTGTTTCAGCATAAATTCTAAAAGTAAGTAATTGTACATTTTAGTCAGTAATTCTAATAAATGTAAAGTAGTATTTTCTCCAACATAGATTCTTCTAAAATATTACACAGCGATGTCGAATGAATGCGTTATTCCTATGAGATTGCATACTAATCCTTAAACAAAGTAAATGAGGTGAACAGTATTCAGCGTAAGGCTCGCTATTACGGATATTCGCCAAAAGAACTTAATTAGGATTATAACGTATTACGGATCGGATTCTGATATCAATTCTGATTGCATCATTATTATTAGACTGTGCGCAAGTCGCTTAATCTGACACGATTTTCCGATTGGTATCTAATACTTCTGACGTAAATACGTACCTGTATCGGTCGCAAAGACGCTAAGCTCCACTTGTGCATTTCCCTTTTGACTTCGGTTTTTCAAAAAGCACTTTATGCGAGAACGTTATAATTTATGACGGAAAGAATTATGTATATTTTTATCTCAGGATGTAGAAGGTGCATTTCTGAAAAATGTGGTCGCGCTGGAAAAGTGAGTTTTGAATATTCGCGTGGATGGAATTCGGTATTGCGTCTGAAAGTGCAGGCATGGTAGTAAACAAATATATATATTCTACTAAACGTTTTTGATTCTGATGTTACATTTTGCAAATAAGGATTTAGACGCGCATCGTGCATCTTTTAAGAATAAAATACAAAGACTTAAATTAATTTTGAAATTTTGGCTTTTATACATTGATGTATGTATAAATGAGTTTCTAAGTTTCTTAATTGTTCAAGAAATTCGTAAATAATTTAATATTTTATCCTAGAAAAAAGTTCTATATTTTTATTTGCCATTTAATCAATCTTTCTCAACTAACTGTCAAGTAATTAGATAAATCTAACAATCGAGACAATGTTATTACAATATGACAATACTTTAATTTGGATCCGAAAGCTCTTTGACCTGTATCTGTGATTTTTTATTTATATTAGTATTTTACCTTATAGTACATACGCATTTTCCTCCGGTGCAATACCTACAATCTATCTAAATAATTAAGCACGGAGTTTCATATTAAGGACTGCTTTATATGCAAAGAGTAAAACAGAAACTGTAGCTCAAACTGACGATATATAAGCAGCAATCTGTACATCTATATTTATATGGTGGGTGCTTTATTTTCCTACTATTGATGCAGTCTCATGCTCAGTTCCGAATTACATACCTAAACCTATTTATTATATTCTCACTAAAATTCTTTTAACTCCTCAGTATACATGAACTATCAATTATACACGTAGCTCAATTTTTATTTTTTTCTCGATCGTACACAGTTGAAAATTTAGTGTTTTGTATAATACTTTTTCCTGAAAACTCATAATTTCCGTAATTTTTGTGTTAAATTCTGTATTAGTACAAAATTTTACCAAAGTGCACTCATTTCACATACGTCTGTACGATAACAAACGTACATCTTGCGTTAAAAACTGAACAAATTTTTTAACTGTGGCAACGCAATGTTAATCAAAAACCCATCAAGATACTAGAAACGAGAATCCAGTCGGTCGAAAGAGTTTGTTCTGGCGAGAAGTTGGCCTTTTTGTTCCAGGCACTCCATCGCTGCGCGCACTCATAACACAGAAATCGAGCGTAGAAGACAACATCAAACTCGCTGCGTTCCGCGCTCGGGACCGACAAACGGCAGCGGCGGCGGCGGCGGCGGCGATGGCAGCAGCGGTCGCTGCGCTTTTTTTCCACTCTCTCTCTCTCTCTCTCTCTCTCTGTCTCTCTCTTCCTCTCTCCCGTATACACTACGACCACTAAAAACGAAAACGGCATAAAGTAAAATAACGAGCAGCTCTTCCATGTTTACCAAACGTACTTTAATAAATAAAGAAGCCATTCATACCAAAGTAACGCTCGGGCTGTATACGCAGCGTTCTCTTCTCTCTCTCTCTCTCTCTCTCTCTCGCTCTCCTCGGAGCAGCTCTCTCGGGCTATATCTCAACACGCGCCAAAATTGTGAAGTGCATAACGAGCGCGTCGACGTCTCTCTCTCTCTCACTCACTCACTCGCACGAGTATATAGACATATATGCTGAACGCAGCGGACCTCTCTCTCTCTCTCTCTCTCTCTCTCTTGGTTTTATGAAAAATGCCCCTCTCTCGCCGGCTCATTACGGGTGCGCTCGCGCTGCTCGTTTTCACTTTATAGCTCGGGCTCTGAGCTGCTCCTGCTGCTGCAGTTGGCGGCGGCGGCGGCGGCAGCAGCAGCGGCTCCTCGGGTGTAGTAGTATAGGGTACGGAAGAACTGTGAGGAGCGAAGAGCCGCGAATCTCCCGTGGGAACCGGCGGCGGAGGCGAAATCGCGCGAGAGCGCCGAAAGAAACGGCGCGCCGCAACGGTTTTGCGTTTTTTCGCGGGAGCACGGCCCCGGCGCGTGATTTGTCACGTGGTGGGTGGCGGACGATTACGTTGCATTTGCAATTTCACGCGTGGCCTCTTCCCCTACTCCCTCTCTCTCTCTCTCTCTCCTCCTCGCCTCCTCGCCTCCTTCTCTCCCTGTCTCCTGTCGTCCTGCACAGCCGCGCCATTCCTGCAGTGCTCTGCTCTGCTTCTCTCTCTATCTCTCTCTATCTCTCTTTGACGGTCTCTTTCGTTCTCGCTGCGGCGAGGAGACTACTACTACGCTTGAGCCCAATTTGCCAGCAACAATTCTGGACATCTTCATTATCCTGGAAAAAAAAGCAGCAGACGTCGAGAGCTGCTTTATTTATTAAGTTTAGATTTCTGCCAAATGTGCATATATCGTGTGCTCGGTTTAATTTTGTGTCCGACAGAAATTTTCAAGCAAATTGTTTAACTGGAAAAGTGTGATAAATTAAATATGTACATTGGAGTAATGCATAACTGCACTTGTATAGAATAAACAATTATTTGTTCGGATTAGTAGAGCATTTGCCTATAGTAATGGGTCATGCATAAACGACGTTATGGTTGTTCAGGAAAGAGGAATCTGATACTTTGTGACTATATATTTGGCATAAGGATGGTCTAAGAGTTTATGATATCACGATATCAAACATAAAAATATGAAGGTGCGAAGGGAAAGGGTGAGATTGTGACATCGTGTGGCACTACCGCAGTGGGGGGGGGGGGGGGGGGGAAAAA
>UELV01134168.1:0-15569 GCA_900490015.1 Megastigmus stigmatizans | reverse complement strand
GGGGGGGGGGGGGGGGGGGGGGGGGTAAAAAAGGCGGAAATTTAATGTGACTTTTTGTATGGCACCTAAGAATTAAAATATTCATACAATATGTAGAGCTAACTACATCTGTGTCATAAAATTGCTTCTTTATAAAGGAAACTTGGTACTCATAAAAATTTTTTTAAAGAAAATAAAACAGGAGCACTTTTTAAGGATTTCTAAAATATTATCAAGTTTTTTCTGAATGATGATCATGTGTTTCTGTGTGTGCGTGTCATATAACATATCTCAAGACTGGAAAGACCGATTTTGATGTTTGACCTCTCATTTTTTTGTTTTTTTTGTCGTATGTCCGCTCGAAAATATTTTTTTTTATTTGATGTTTTTCTTTTATTTATTCCTACTGTCAAGAGTACAGGTCATTAAAATGAATTAATCTTTATAAAAATTTATATATAATTAGTATTTTTATACCTCACAGTAATGTGATTTTTTTAGCTAATTAAAATTATAAGGAAAGAAATTATTAACGTTTTTTAATTTTTTAATTTTTTAGTTTTTAATAGATTATATCTCAAGAATTATTTAATTTATTTTCAAATATAATAGTTAAAATTTTCTTGTAATTTTTTGCTCTTTTCAAACATCATTAAAAAACATTAAACATTAAAACAAAGGTATTTTTAAATATAAAAAAAATAATGAAAAAACTATTTAATCTAATCAAATAGGTATCTTTTGTTTGAATAACCGAACCTTATAAATACATTTTTAAAAATTTGGTTATTTTATGATACACTAAATGCATCAAATTGAACTTCTCTTAAGTTGTGTTATAAAATCTGGTTCCATACATGGTTGAGGAATAAATTTTAGCCTTATGTAACATTACCTCACTCGTTTCTCTCGTACGCAAACGTTCATATGATAGTAAAATCGCTTTATCGAACTAGTATCAAATATTTTAATATTAGTGCACATTTAAAATTATATTACATATATATTAGAACAAATAGTAAAGCTTAAGGAAGCTAAGTGCTAATGAATTGGCAGCGGCTTACTTTAAATGGATTCAAAATATTGAAAAGGGTTTTTTATACATTTCTATTTTTGTGCAACTAGTTAAATTTTAATACTTTACTCTATCTCTGGTAGAAAATTGACGAGTTTATAGCTAATAAGTGAACGGTATACTTCCAAATGTTCTTATGTATACCACGAATTATATTATTCAGTTTTTAACTAGCTTTTAATTATACAGGAAAAAATAGTGTTACAAAAGGCTAACTTTTTCATATTAAAAGTATTTATAAATACGTATATATATATACTGACTTACCATTTGTCTTAAATGATTATTCAAATAAGTATAAAATAAGAACTATTTTCGCTATATAAGACACATTGAATCGAAAACCCGAGTTGTTTTGAAAATTCGCTGGTTCATTAACTCAGAAGTCACGTGGCTAATCCATTAGCTCTCTATATTTAGGCATTTGTATAGGCAATAGAGCGTAACAAGTACCCAAAAGAGACTATCTGTGTCTATCCATCTGCTTATCTATATCCATCTCCTTCGCACGCCATACTTTTCAACAGCCAGTGCCTTCCTGCTTCGCTTTCTCCTTCCCCCTAAAGCAGTCGTTCCTCTCCACCGTCTTATATATATACCGTCGAGAAGATCTTACACAGCCTCCCTTTTCCAGCACTCCTTCCCTCTCCGACTTTCTGTGACTCGACACCCCACTTCGCTACTATATATTCCCTCGCGCCTGGCAGTGCTGCTACATACTCATCCGCTCTCTCTCTCTCTCTCTCTCTCTCTCTCTCTCTCTCACTCTCCTTCTATTTCTCTCTCGCACTCACGTAGTCTTGAGAATCGAGTCCTCAGGCAGCCAAATCACTCCTGGTGTCGATCCAGGGCTCGCTGCTGTGTACATTTATACGGCACATATCGCGCCTTTGCTCTCGCACCCTTCACCGCTTTCTCTCTCACGGGGCTCTACCCATGCTCTCTGCGTATACTTGTAAGTTCGAGCTCACCCACACCCACACCGACAAATCTAATACAAGCCTTATGTGCCCACGTGTATATGTATGCGAGTGTCTGTCTGCGCCAGTGGAGCCGCCGTTGAATCATACTTCAGATATCTCGGCGCATATACTCGCTAACTGCGAGAGAAGTAGAAAACTATCTGTGTGTGTGCGTGTGTGTAACTGTGCGTGTGTGTGCAAGTACGCTTAAGGTATTATGCGCGAGTGAAGGAGGTCGAGTGCCATTAATATTGCCATGTTGATTTATCTTCGCTGGCTTTGTACTCCGTGTAGAAGAATATGCTATACTGTTTAAAGATATACATGTGTGTGTGTGTGTGTGTGTATACAAACTAAACTGGCGTCTGGCGAGGTGAGCTGCGCATGCTATTCAGTACATTGGTGTGCGGGCGCACGAATGCATGTATCGATGATAAATACTTTATGCGGATATTTGCTTTACATTGATGATAATTATGCCTCGCGCCCGCGCGCGGGAAACTCGTTCTGACAAATTCATCCAGCGGTGTATTATGTGCGGCTCGATGTGTATATGTGAGTATGTGTGTATGCTGCATGTGAGAAATGTAGATGTTGAGCTGGAGGGATATATGCAGTGAGGATTGACGAGTATAATGAAGCAAGCGATGATCGATTCTTCGGCTCGAATGTCTTCGAATTGAAAGTTATTGAAATGACTGATTTGGTGGTTACCTGGTGGAAGATAATTTATTGCTCGGTTGGCGCGTGTTGACTCAAATTGTATACAACCGTGATAAAGCTTAGCTTATTGAGTAGATGTTTTTGATGACCGATTAGAGCTTTGAAGAAGTTGCAGAGCTTATACTGATAGGATAATAGGACGTGTATTATATCTACAAGTGAATGAGAACCAATGATTGTATCTTCATTGCAATCCGACAAAAGGAAACTGTTCTGTAGAAAATAGATTTTATTTGTATCAGAGACTCGTCCCTTGATCCTGAACGATAGATTACATGGTATATAAAGTGAAAAAAGTACATTTCTCTAACCGCTAATCATCATAACACATTCATCCTGTTCATATACATTAAGTAACGCGTATTTATTTTCATTAGGGGCATTCGGCTTGCAAAAGAGAAGGAAGTTGCAAGTAGTGAAAAAGAGAGCGCGGCACACTCAAATTCGCAATGCGCGGCCCCTGCGTACCGGTGATGGCTAATTGCGCCACTGTCAATCCATTACCGCACCAATCGGCACAGCATCCAATTTTTTTCCCGCTCTCGTATTTCATAGTATATGTATACATATAGAAGGGCGATAGTACACGCGAATTAAATTTTCACATCCGCTAAGAGCCCCGACGATTCCACCCCGCGAATGAATTGCTCGCAGCAATTTATTAAAAGCTCTTAAACAGGAAAGAGGATTTTTCGTAAATTGAATTGACCTGGCCTGCCTCCCAGAATATATACATACGACCACACACAGGCACAGGCATGGCACAGAGTGAGAGAGAGTGAGAAAGTGAGAGAGTGAGAGGGACACGTACGCACAGAGAAACGCGGACATATATATATATATATCCAGAGCGAAGCCCAAAGCGAGGCAGCGTGCCGCCAAGCACAGCGTGATTTCACTTACAATCTCGTAAAGGCCAGCTCGTACGCGAGAGAGAATGAGAGGGAGCGAGAATGGAAAGGGACAGAGAGAAAAACAGGGAGAGAGAGACAGACACGTGCAGAGGCAGACTGCAGCGAGAGAGGAAGGGAGAAAGTAGGCGCTTTATACGAGAGACAGAGAGAGAGGCTGTACGCTTTGCAACCTCCCACTGCATGCATGTGCACATACTGCCACTGCTGCTGCAATGTACAGTGAACGAGATAACTCCTATAGGGAAGAGGTGACTTGGCCAGGAGAGATAATTCACACAGGAAAGACGTGCATGCGCAGTCGAGGCAAGTGCAAGAGAGACTGGGAGAGGGGGAGGACAGAGAGATAGAGAGACAAATAGATGGATACGAAGGTAGGAAAAAGGAAGAGAAGGAGTTGAGGTATGAGAGAGAATTAGACTGAGTTAGGGGTGGATGGGAGAAAGGAAAAGGGAGAACATTAGAAGATGCAGGCAATAGGAGTGAACTGGAGACAGATCAAAGCTACGGGAATTATATATAGAGATGAATAAGAGGAGTTGCGAGTTCAAACTGCTACGCTTTATACATGTGAAGGAAAAGTATGGAAAATGCAGCCTCTTCTTTGTGAAAGACTGGACTTTATTTTACACTTTAATTTATTTAGTTTTTAACACACCTATCAAAGATATATATGACAAAACTCTTTGTTGCATTATAAGATTTAGCGTATTTTATTAGAAAATAATGACGGGCAACACTTTGGCTAAACTCACTCATCCTTATAACACTGCAATATTTGCTAATGCCACATTATTGTTCTATTCTACGTTTGAATAAGTGTCTGTCAAATCATGGTAGTCATGGAAATGCGAGCCTATGCATTCGCAGCAAGCATTGTCACGTTGTCCGACTGATAGAACTATTTTTCATTTATCAATTTATTCTTGTTCACATATCCCACCAATCGATTTGGATTCACGTGCAAATATTACATCAAACATTTATTTATACTGAAGAATTAATTTATCACAAACGCCTTTTATCAATATGAGAATTTCTAACTTAAGAGAGTCAAAATTGTTCTTTCCTATAAGTCCCTATATTAAAAGTTAAAAATATGTGTTTCTTCAATTTGTTTAAAATAGTCCATGAATAGACTTTGAATTATAACTGCGTATTTATGGCACATTAATCTACCCGTGTGGAAAGTTTAATGCCAAACTGTCAGTTAATTCTGAAATTGATAGAACCTCCTTAAATAAAACGTGCAAAGTATAATCCATTTGATAAACCAAAATCTACAAATTTGGAGATTCAGACAAGTTGACAGTTTCGAAGATTCATTTCCGGTTAACATTGAAGCACATATACCTAACTGTATTATAACAGACATGTCTAAAATAGATAAAGCGTTATTACGTTTCAACACTCGTATTCATGTATTCATGTATTCATGTACTTTTTTTTATTGAAATTCTAAAGTCAAACTGACATCTAACCGAGTAACTAATTGATTATTACGTAATAAAATGCCCTCTATATTTTTAACAACTGAAAAACTATTTTCAATTGTTAAACTTTGTCTTGGTATAAATGTTAAAAAAAATCTACTTAAAAAATTAGATTATAGATGACATTTTATAAACGCTATTGATAAATAATTGAAGAATTTTCAGTTTCACTATTGAAAATACACCACTCTTTTTTTATCATACGGCACTAGAAAGCAACTGTCTCCGTTAAGCGATATCTCTTAAAAGAAGATCTCAATATTATCATCTCATCTATGTCACAGTTTACAGACTCAACTTAAGTTTAAGAACTTTCTGGTCTCAAGCCCCTACCGCGCGTTGTACCCATGGCAAGCATTGATTGCCTTGTACATCCATGGTAATGAATGCGCTGTTTATACTCTATTGTGTAGTTTTCTGAATTCCCTATTGTCTGCGATCTTAATGACTACATTTTGAAATATTAAAAATTTACTATCTCCCTTGTGTAGCCTTTTCCCAGAAGAAAATAGAGTTGTTATCATTACATAGAAGACGTGTGTAACACAAATAAACTTCCTCGATATTCCAATTATTTTTACTTACTTTAACTTTTCAATAAATATAAAATGTATTATATCTTAATTTATTATAGAATAAGTTTTACTTACAATTTGTATTTCAACTTTCATTTATTTCATTGATTAAATTTCAAATCAATTTTGAGTTTCAAAACTGCTGATTGGTAAATGATTGCGAATACCAATTCTATTAAAGTACTTGTATAATCTGAACTGTCACTCGATATGCTTCAATCATGCTTATAAAACATTTCTGCGATGATAAAACCATGAAAATTTAATTCATTTAACATGATACAAAATGAGTATAAACATTTGCACACGATTGCAGAAACTTTTCGAACGCATGCGCTCAACATTTTTAATTAAGAATTCACAATGAAAAAATATTCGTCCTGCACCGCCGACTAGAGCCGAATAGAGCATTGGCACACTTGCCGCATCCGCTAGCTCAACATTAGCCCCCCATGTACCAGAGCCTATACTCTTTCATTACAAACTGCACGATAAATCATCCCTGCGCACACATAAGCGCGCGCGTGTTTCTACCCACTAAAAATACCCCGTTCAATTGACCCGTAATTCGTAATTCCATCGTCCAGCGCTTATAACACGAGCCCCTGTCCCCACAAAATTAGACGTACCAAAAGAGAAAGGCAAGAGCGAACGAACGAAGCGAAATAAAGAAGGAAGAAGAAAGAAAAAGGTAGTGCAGTGCAGCGCAGGATAGGGTATATATTAGTTGCGTGCACCACGAGAGATCAGAACCTCACGAGGCGGATGAAGAAGAGAGCTGTGCAGCGTGTGCATCGGAGGCGCGTGTGAGACGCGCTCTATAATAGTATATAGAGGCCCCTGTGGCACATGCCTGCCTATCCGCAGCCTGCATCTATCGCGCGCGCACGCGTGTGCAGTGCACGCGGGGCTCGTAGTCGTTTCTTCTAGGGGGGAGAGAAAAGAGAAAGAGAGAGAGAGAGAGAGAGAGAACTCGCGCCGCGCTCGAGCCTGTGAGATATAGAGAGAATGGAGGAGGAGGAGGGTGATAATTGCCAAGCCGTTACTGTCGCTCCCTCTTTTTCGCTCGGCTTCGTGTGTCTTCTCCTCTTTCCTTGTGCGCGCGCGCGCGCGCGCAGCTCTGTCTCGGTATATGACCCAATGTCTGGGAGACACGAAAAAGAGAGCAGCCAACGGCTGTGGTATAGTGTCTCTCTTTCTCTCTCTCTTTCTCTCTCTCTCTCTCGGAAAACTATATACGTGGATGACTTACGCGGAGGCGCACATGGCGCGTAAAGATCCTGTTGAGTGATAATGATGTGTGCAGTGCGCGCGCGAGGAGAGGAGTGTGTAAAGAAGGAAGGCGGCCAAGAGAAAGAGAAGAAGCGAGCGAGAGAGAAAGAGAGGAGGAAGGAACGTGAATGTTCCGATGCCCAGGCTTTAATGATACTTCTTTTCACATGTAAAATAATTCCTTACTCCGGTTTTACGACGCGCTTTTTGTTGTGTTTACAGGACTATACCGTGCAGTGCCGCCGCTGCCGACGCTGCTGCTGCTGCTGCTGCTGCTGCTGCTGCCTCGTGTGCTCACTCGCGCCCAGGCGGCCTCTTGTACTTTCATGCTCTCGTGTGTGGAAAGTATCGTGGAAAAGTCGCGCTGCTGCTGCTGCTGCTTTTGCTGGTCCTCTGACTGCTTTACTTTTACGAAGCGTACTGCAGCTTCGCAACGATGATTATAAAATCTTTGAATCAAATTGTTGGTTAAGAACTCGATTTCGATAGTCGGTAATAATTATTTTTTAAGATGGAATATTCGTTTATTCGTTTTCGTATAATATATAAATCAAATTGTGGATTTTTTAAGTTGATTTCCATATAGTTGGTATAGAATGTATTGATTTGTAGTGCATCTATACTGTCAAGAACGAAATAAGTAACTGTCAGTTCTAAAGAGTTAAAGATTAATTCTTATAAGCAATATAAAAATCTGACTTTGTGATAGTAAGCTTTTATTTTTTCAAGTACCAGTGCACTTTTTCAGAATTAGAGTGTTGTATACATCATCTCCATACGATTTCTTCTCTTCCAGATGTGCCAATTTGAAGTTACAAAATCGAATTTCAAGAATAAATAAATTGAACAAACAATTATGGCTTTGAATGGTTCTGAACTTTAAATCGTATATGATAGAAAATGGATTTTGAAAGCGGACACTTTGTATTAATCACCAAAATAATGAAAGAAATTTTTCACTTCGTAATGTAAGATATCCCGTAATTCCTTTAATATAAGGTATCCCAGAATCGGCCTAGGAACCTTCTATTTTCACTTTAGATTTAGAATTAGCACCTCAAAATACGTAAGAAAACATGTGACTTATTTCTAGTTGAATCCCTTTATTGTAGGCTTGTATTATAGATCAAACCATTTTAACTCGTGAAACTAGTTATTGATCAAAGTTTAGGACTGTAAAGAATAAAAGATATAAAAAATTAAGAAATACAAAATAGGTATTAATCACATAAACGATAATAAAAATCGAAATACATTTATAATAAAGAGCCAAATTGTTGTTATCACATTGATAATACAACGAAAAAATGATCAATCATTTGTGCCTGACCAGTAATTACATAGATTTACATCGTTTTAATCCAAATAGGATTTTCTACTACACCGGCAAATTGTGTATTAAAGTGAATAACAATAGCTCATCTATTCAATTTGAAATTATTGTCAGAGCTATAACTACTTAAAAATTTGCATCACGATATTGTACATGAAGAGTAAGGGATGTTTTTTAAATTTACGCAAAATTTCTGGTATAGACCAGTAAAACTGAGTTAAAACATTGAAGAAAACAGTATAAACGACTAATTAATTTATAAAAGTATATGTTTTGAAAAAATATTAATAATGCTCGTAAAATAGTTATTAAGTTTTTAAAATGGTAAGCAACTGAATCTTAATCAAAAACATTATTTATACATTCTAATTAAATTTCTTTAAAAATAAAAGATATGTTCTACATACACTTCTATTTAAAAATACATGATCATGTTAGTACGAAATAATCTTTTTAACAATTATAGATCCATAAAAGATCAAAATAGAAAATATTATTAAAAATGTAAAGTTAAAGAATACCGTATGATAATAATAATGAAGAAAGAAAGTCATGCGTTTTAACGTAAAGAATAACGATGAAATAAAATATTTTTGATATTTTCAAATTTTTTATGTAATGCAAAATTTATTTTATTTCCAGTAATACGATTAAAATTAATTATGCAAAACTAATTTATAGCTTGTTTTATATTTATCGAACAAACAAATTGTATATCGAGATATTTTTATTCCTAATGAATTCAGAGTTGAACAAGGAAATTTAATTTCGCCTCACATACATATTCTTATTTTATTTGCAGTACAATTATATTACAACGATCATGGTTTTTTATTTTTCAAAAAGTATACCTTGTTTTTTACAAAAATTGCCGAAAATTAAAATTGCATACAGCTTAAAAACATATTAAAGACTTACAAGACTTTGATTGCTTTTTCAAATAACGAAGCTAAGTTTATGTGAAACTTTTCCTTGAATTCTTCTTTGCAAGATATTTAATACAAACATCCATTTATAAGTTTTATGAATTTTATTGGACGTAAAAATGATCATACGATAATAAACGGCCAAGAATTTTAAGATTAAAAGCTCTCCCTTAATGAAGTCATTAGATACACGGTAGGGTTGTTTTTTGCTTATGATTTTGAACTTTAAATGTCGCCATAAAAAATCGATAAATTAACAGTAAAAGCCAGATAGTAGCTAAAAATTGCATCCACGGTGGCCCAGACAAATGAATTAAACCTGAAAAACAACTTTTTTTTTTCGCAAGAATGTAGTTTTTAAAATGGAGATATTTAAAGTTGCAACCTTCTTGAAAACTTAAACATTGCAACCTCATTGATTACTGCAATTCTTGAATTAAAATATAATACTTTAATAAATATAAAAAAAAAGTGTAAAAATTTTAAGTCTACTCTTTGAAATGTTGTAGTTTATTTAAATAATTTGTGTTTAAAATGTAAGATACATTTAAACTCTGTTAAAAGGCTGTCTTTAATATTTAAATAACTACTCCAAGTTATTTCTATGTATATTATAAAAAATGTTCAATTTGAAAAATCTACGAAAATTGAAATGCTATCTTTTCATTCATTTTTTATATATAAGATTATTGGATTTAAATTTAGGTTGATTATATAAACAATCAGACATAAATTATTGAGGGTGTTCTACCAATTATATTTTTATCAATTTATCAAGTTCATAAATGGATTCTCACTTAAATACACATGATTACAATATTGTATCTTGGATAAAAAAAACCTTTATCTTGAAGACAGCTTCCCAAAGCCATATCCATTAAATGATCATAATTTAGGTATCCAGATAAATCTATTAATAATAATTAATTACGATAATCATGCAAATCCAAAGAGCTTAAAATAAACCATAGATAACAAATTAGAAGCTTTTAATACCCATATTCGTTAACTTAATTCATAAGCACACCATCACATACGATAAGAAATTGTCTCATCAATCATCATAACTCGAATTCAAAACAATAACCGAATAAATTGAATTATCGACCAAACAACCAGTATATCATATGCCGCGAAACGAATATTTCACGAAATTATCAGCGAAACAAAAAGGCAAAATAATAACCAATCAGTCTGGAAATACCTCGGCTCGATTCCGTCCAAAGGACAAAACGATATTACCACACTAAAAGACTGAAAAAGAGAGCGAGAAGGCGAAGCAGTAAAAAGGAAGAAACGGTAAGCACAAAGAAAAGGACGTTGGTATGATAATATAATTGTATAAAAAAGTGCTATTGGCTTTACGGGTTCCACGCTCTCCCGTGAAAGTATACAGATCCATTTATCCGCGAAAACAAACTGTAACTTTGAAGCCGAACGCAAAGACGCGCAGGAGCAGAGCAGTGATCGTTCGCGCACGCGTGTATGTGTGTGCGCAAGCCAGAGAAGAAGAAGGCGAGAGGGAGAGAGAGAGAGAGAGCAAGAAATAAATAGGGAGAGAGAGAGAGAGAGAGAAAAGGAAAGAGATGCCTCTCGATGTGGCGAATATAGAGACGCAGAGAGAAAGAGCGAGCGACACGAGGCAGCAGCAGCAGGAGCACACGGTCAAGGAAGCGATCTCACGTCATACTTAACGAGGGGGCCCTGAGAGAGCGAGTGAGCGCGAGTGAGAGCGAGAGAGAGAGAGAGAGAGAGAGAGAGAGAGAGAGAGAGAGTTGGCCTCTTATTCTTTACCCGGGTTATATACCCCCGTCAGCTCGTAGGCTCGATTCTCTGTTTATCTTTATCTCTTTTGGTTTGGTTTGTCGGCTCGCGGCTCGGCACTGTGATTACAGGGTACCTGGCACTCACCTCGGAACTCGGGTGGTCCACTGCCTTCTCTCTCTCTCTCTCTCTCTCTCTTTTGCTCTCTCTCTTTTGCTCGCTCTCTCGCTCTTTCTCTCTCCTTCTCCCACCCTCGATCATTCTCAATCTTTCTCTTACTATGTAGGAGCAGGAGCAGCAACGGCGGCGGTGGCGGCGTGCGTGTGTGCGTGTGCGGCCGAACGAGCGAATAAGTGAGCGAGATGCCACAGAGATCGAGCCTGGACACACTGCGCGCGCGTACACACACACGCACACACACAGAAATACACGTACACATGGTACGCGCTCACGCACACTTGCTCCAACCTCGAATGGCCCCTCATCTCCCTTATATGTCTCTTTCTCTCTCTCTTCCTCTCGTTCTCTCTCGCTCTTCGTTTCTCTTGGCGCTGGACCCCCGCGCTCGCCGCGGCAGCGACGCTCGCCTTTCCTCCTCCTCCTCCTTCTCCTCCTCCTGCTCCTCCTTCTTCTTCTGGCTTTAGCTCCTCTCCGTATAGTCGCCACTGCCTGCATATAACCTTCCGCACGCACGCACACAGAGCAAGAGAGAGAGAGAGAGAGAGAGAGAGAGAGAGAAGCAGCTCCTCTCAGAGAGGGCCTTTATCTCCATCTCCCTTGGACTAACTACCTGTGTCTTATTAGCAATACAGTCGATGCAAAAAGGTTGTCGGGGGATTGTAGCGCTCTCTTTCTCTCTTGCACGAAGCCAGCTGCCCAGGAGAGCTATCTCTCTCGTTTACTTACTCTCTCTCGCTCGCTCGCTCTCTCTCTCTCCCACTGTCGAGGCGTGTGCGAGCGCGAGAGAGAGACTGATGTGTTAATCAGGGAATCGAGCGGACACGCTGTGCGTTCGTTCGAGGCTTCGCATCGCCGCCCGCCGGTAGAGGACTGAAAGATATTCGGCTTGTCGTGAGGAAGAGGTTGAGAGGTAGAGAGGGCGAGAGAGAGAGAGAGAGAAGGAGATAGTGGGAGATTGTGGCGTTGTAAAGGAGAGGTGTGTGTGAGAGAGAGGGAGAGAGAGAGAAAGAGACGCGCGGAGGAGTCCGTGTGCGTATGAGGCACTTGTCGCCGAGCAGGATCGCGAAAAGAGATCGTGGGAGTCGATGGGCGAACGGGCGAGCAGCAGCAACAGCAGCAGCAACAGGAGTGGAGGGGAAAGGAAGAGGAGGAGGAGGAGGAAGAGGTGGAGAGGAAGAAAGAGAGGTGCCCGTGTGCGAAGAGTTTATTGATGGATTAGGCCCCGTGCACGCGCTGAGTGGCTTGCTGTGCGATCGCGTTTCGCCAAAAGATTTTGCCTCTGCTGCGAGATGCACACGCCAGGGCCTGTGCCTGCGTACATACGTGTAAAATGCGCCGTGTATACCGAGAGTGGATGTATTATGAGCATAAATAAAATTGAGGCTTTATGCGATACCACTAAGAAATCAATATTTATTGACGTTCATTGGCATTCATTGGTCGGACAAGGAAATTACCTTTTTTTTCTCTGCACCTATACGTGCTTATCTCGGTTAACTGTCAGCTTCATTATACGTTATATTCTATTTTAAACTGTTATCGTTTCATTCTTCGTTTCTGCTCTCCTTAGCTCGACGTTTCGAGAAATTGTTTTCGTTTCTTAAATCGTTACCCTGCTCATTTTTCCCTCGTAATCTGTGAAAATTTGAAAAACTCGTTATTAAATTATTCTGTAGGCAAAATCTCAAGACTGACATCGAACAGTTTAGATGAATCTTGCTCATTTATAAGGATGTTTAATTAGTCATTTAATAATCGACTAGTATAAATCAGCTCTGCATGAATCAATTCAAAAACATATCTTGATTGGACGGATTGGTAAGAGATCCAATCGTCAATCCTTGGTAAATTAAATTCCTTAATCTGTGGCAATTAGTTTTAAACAATTAAATTCGTGCTAAAAATGCAAGTTAATGTATGCAGAAGAATAATTAATAATAATTTATTCTCAATACGATATAATTTGTAAAAGTAATGATAGTCGCAAGGAATAACAAATGCATACTGACATGTTCGCTTTGAACTTATTAAAAACATTAAGCTCGATGCAGCGCTGCTTGTATTAATAGTAAGCGCCAGGCTAAATTCGAAAATAAGAGCTCCCTCGAACGAATCTTCTTTTAACTCTCCAGCGTCAGTCGAACACTTTTCGATATCGCAGCAGCAGCTTAAGATTCATCAAACTTAACTTGCTTTCCCGCCGATAATCAATCAACACTTATAGGCAACGATCAGTCACTCGGTCTCCTCTACCCTTCCACCCCTCTCTCTCTCTCTCTCTCTCTCTCTCTCTTTTCTCTCTCTCTCTCTCTTCCTCTCTTATCGCGAAATACGCATTTCGTCGCGAACAGCTGACGAAGGTCTTTAAAAGCAACGAGAGCAAAAAGAGCGAGGCATACGCGCCGGTATAGAAAAAGCAAAAAGAGAAACGCTTGCACAGCCAAGGGATTCCAGGAAGAAGGACTTTCTGGATCCCGTGGTGTACGTGTATGTACACGTCTTTGGATATGTGTAAGTTGTGTGTAAGTTGTGTGTGTGTGTGTGTGTGTGTATGCAGCCACTACACCGGCGCTGCTACAGTTACACACCTTCTGCTCGATATCCCGCATCTCTCGTTACTACCGGCTAGGAGATTCAGCAGCACCTGTGGCCAAAAAGAAGTGGCGAATTCGGCCCCTGTGCTCCAATCCCTTGCACCCACAATTCCATTATAACGAGCGAAACTACGCTCATCCTCGCGAGAGACCGAACGCGCGCACCTACACACACAGACAAGTGCCTCCGGGCCAACCTGAAACGATCTAATAAAAGTAACAGAGAAAGAGAGAGAGAGAGAGAGAGAGAGAGAGAGAGAGAGAGAGAGAGAGGAAGGGGGGAGGAGAAGAGAAACGAGCACCTCGTCGGACAGTAAAGCCCTCGACATTTTCGAGCTGCTCCTTCGCGTTCTTTAGCCTTATACTTTATTTAAACGTTGATCCACATAATTTTTCCATTGCCGATGTGCTCGCTGCGAGAGCCTCTTCGCGAGTATATACTGCATGGGCAGATGTGCTAGACGATACTGGAAGAGGAAGAAAGCGAAATAGAGACCGAGAAAGTGAGAGTATACGAATAAGATGATACTACCTGTTTCTTTAGATTGACCCGACTATTATGCGGAGTCTAATGGGCTGAATACGTGTGCACACATGTGTGTTCATCATTGAAAAGAATATCGCAAGGATTTTCGATGATTAAGAAATGAACGAGTCTTTTTATAAAGCATAATTCAATAAGAAATGTGAAGATACACTTATTGGGCCTAAAATTACTTCTATCGACAAAAAGAATTTTTAGTATCTGAAGATTGTTAAGTTCGAAGGAGCAATCTATAATAATGACAATTTTTTAAGAGTAGACAAGGATTCGGAACATCAAGTGTTTTCAATCTGAAATTTAAAGGAATTAAACAGTTTAGTTTTTTGTAAACTATATATCTTAGCTTTGATTTTGATATTCACAGTATCATAATGGAGAATATTTTTGTTGAAACTTTTAGTAATTTTAAAGCTTACTTATTCCCAGATCCTAAGCTATGATTTTTTTCTCTTAAAACCGGGACTATTTGCAAGGGATATGATTGTTCCATCCTCGAAATAGGTCATTGTCAACAAAACCGAGTATGTATTCACAATAGTTCAGCCCATCTAGTTTTAGTTACTTGTTAACATACCTTTATCATCAACTTGCTCCATTTCAAGCTCGTGTGCCAAGTGAGATTGTTCGCGATACTAGCATTCACGTTAAAATATATTCTAAACTTAACTGTGCTTGGATATTCTGGTATAAACTTTGTATTATAAACTATATATACATCTAAGATATACTCGTCAATGAATAGTTTCAAAACAAACACTTTTAAACTTTTTCTTCCTCGACCAACAACAATGACTCTTGATGTCTATACCGAATCATTAAATTTTTAAATGTAAAGAGAAATTTATTCATTTGCGTCATTGTTACTTTCGCTAATTAAGTTAAAATAGCTGACACGCAACAAGCCAATTAATTAAACATTATCCAATTTTTAAACGACCAATCACGATGCCCAAAAAATGTCTTCACTAAAGTGCCACCGTACCCTTTTTCGAATAAAAAAAAAGAAAAGGAAAGAAATGACGGTCAGGAAAGAAATAAGAAGGAAGCGGACAGCAAACTGCACTGATTCATTGATCAGTCGGAGCGATAATTGCGTTTCCACGTAAGGTGGCGACCGGCGCTAAAAGTTAAAAAAGAGTAAAAGTGGCACTCCTTGGGTGCGCGAGGGACATAAGGCGCGCGCGCGCCCGGCACCTAGACAGTGCCAAATTCCCGTGTGTGGTCGCGCGGCAGTAGCC
>UELV01134167.1:0-18527 GCA_900490015.1 Megastigmus stigmatizans | reverse complement strand
GTACAAATGCAATAGCTATAGATATACTTATAACGCTCAGCCGCTTGCCCTTCCGAAGACTTGGACAACGCAGTGAGCGTCTATGTTTTCAGCTAAACGAGTAGAGCAGGGAAGGTTAGGCGCGCTCTCCTTCCCGTTCCCCGGTGCTTCAGCCATGGCGCGGAAGCTCCGCCTACTCTCTCCTCTGTCGTCGGCGCTGTACCGGCAGCGGGAACTGATTGGCTGATTTTCTAAATTTTCAATTGCTTATAACTCCAAAATTATGCATTTAATCGGAAAACGGAAAAGTTACGTATGTCTTAGAATTTTCTCCTCTATCCGGTGGATCGTTTTTCGGCATAGATACAGGGACGCCCTGTATATATATTTCCATCTATTTAATAGCTACATACATATCCTAGTTTTTATTCATTTTTTACTAAAATAATATGTATTCAATTAATAATACACGCCTAATTCTTTTTGGTGAAACAATTACCTATAAACGTGGGCTACCTCCTTTACATTAAATTTTGTATTGAATCTCGAAAATTCTGTTAACATCATGATTGCAGAAAAAAGTTTTGAATATATACGAACATAAAGTATTTATTTAAATGTAGAAAAAGGGCATGTTTCGATACAGTGCAATACAATTAAAAATTTATAAATTATTTTACAATACTCGCAATGAAGATTATAGATATTAAATAAATGCCAGACTTTTAAAAAATAGAAATTTATGTCGAAACGTTCTTCTTTAATTCTAATTTTTTGTTCATTATTATCGATCACAATCAACAATGGAGTATCATAAAATTGAAACAATCACGTCCTCATTATTACTATTAAGTTCTGGCTCTCGATTTAAGAAATGATTGTTATGCAATTTTAAGCTTTAACTCTTGTTACCTCAACAACGAGTTTTTTGAGCATTGAATTATTAAAGAAAAATTAATAAGCTCTTCAAAGTCATTTATCTCATTTATCAAACTCAACTTTATTTAAAAAAACTCTTGATCTAAGTCATAGATGACATGCAGTACTTTAAATCACCTCAATTTTGCAAACGACAAGGTAAATAAACACTTAGTAGAATGACTTAACAAATAATTTATAGTAATCGTAATTCGAATTTTATGACAAAATAAATAGTTAAGTTATTTATCTTTGAATTTCATTGTAAATAAAGCAAGGGTTATCATATGCTGGATAATTCACAGTCAATAGTTCAAAAGAATGACAACTGCAGTCTTCGAGGAAAATTTATTATCATCATTAGAAATGATCTTGACTTTTATTAATTGGAGATTGTCTCAATTAAGACAAATTCTTTATTTCATATTCTTATATTTCGATGAAATCTTCTTGTCATAGATTACAAGAGAAAGAGTTACAAAATATACAAAAGAGAAATTTATTATTTTTCATCAATCATTATGTAAAAGAAAACTATCACTTTTCGTCGCAAATTTTTCTTATAACTACGTGACGATTTAAATGATAAGTTCAAGATCAGAAATTTATTTTGCCATTTGTAAAAATAAATTTCTCCAATCATCCTAAAACACATAATGCATAGGTAGTTTTTGCTATAAAATTATTGCAATACATTAGACTTTGGTACTTAATAAATCTCAACTGCACTTTTTAGTAACTTATATATATACTTTCTCATAGTAACATATACTTTCATGATATTCTTCATCCCTGACCATGAACTACTTGAGAAAATAGGAGCTATAAATATAACTTTTTTATCGAAAACTCCAAAATAATCTCTGTGGCCTTGATCGCTATCATTTTACATTTACAAATAATCAATTAGTTAAATAATCTTAATAAATTAAGAAATCAAATTTTATAATAAAAATAATCATGAAAATGATAATATTAGCTTTTTATAATAATTTTAGAAAAACTATATAATTAAGTAAACATTAAGTACATTATATTTTTCTAAATCTTGTCTTAACTAGATTATAAAAGGCGGGCACGTATATGTACTCTTGTAAAGTTGAACTGCAAATATTCTTCATACTAAAAGAGTTGGTAAATTTTATTAAGTATCTTTTTAATGTTGATTAAAAATTATAGTGAAACATTTTTAGTAGAATTTTAAGTTTCATAATCAGGTTCATGAAATCATATCTGCATTCAGACAGTTTTGCATTATAAAATGTAATGAAACATAGCATACACATAGCCAAGTACAGTCATAGTTATATTAATTATTGTATATTATTTCATAAATAATAATAAAATAAAATTATATAATTTATACCAAGACATGTGGAATGCGGATCTGATATCCTATTACGATTCAATATAGTGGGGGCTGTGAAAATTTTATTTACAATCATTGTAATTGTTAAAAATTGTAAGTGTATAAAAATAGCTCATAGTCAAGTGACACACTCTTCCCAAGGGTATTTTGATTCTATAATATTCTCTAGCCATCGTTCGCTTTTGACCTAAAGATTGTGTAACGTTTACAAAAGTAACTGAGTTATCACGATTACGAGACAAAACTATTTCTTTCGTATGAACGCTTATGCAATCAGTCATACATCAGCTGACTCGTCCCGATTAACGCAGAGTATATTACATATATACTAATGCCGCACTTTTCTTATATGTCATTGGCTTAGTTGTAAGAGCTTTTTCCTCATAACAGTGATTTTCCTATTCATATTTCGACTGCGCACTGCTGTTGGAGCGTAAATGTGCGTGGAAGATTCCGAATTATTATAATCACGCTCATGATGCATGATACAGGCTGATAACATTTTATAAATGTAATCCCAAGTTTTCTTTTTATATTTTGTGACACTTTACGAAAAGATTAGATAGCGTTCTAAATATTAGAGTAGGCACATTAGTGCAGCATAGTATAGACGAAAAACGATTATCGCAATTTCAAATTATAAACAGTGTTGCGTAGTTAAAAATATGATTAAAATTCACAGCAAAACTTGAAAATCTTTTATTATATACACGTTATCTATCTTAAACATTAAAAACCTAGATTTTTAATTTAACAAAATGTAAGAAATGTAATCGTGCAATGAATTTTTTGTTTACTTATTAAAACCATTAAACGAGAAAAGCCATCGAATGTACAAATAGTTACAAAGTATTTCTCAGTAAAAACATATTTATTTTAATGATTAGCATGCGTTACTCACAAAATCAAGGGAATCATGTATATAAATGTTTTCACTTGAAAAATTGAATACTTCCTGGAGTCGAGTGTTGCAATGCTCGATACTCTATAATTATTTTTAATGGCATCTAGTATATATAGCAGATTAAAAAATGTTTTTCATTTTGAGTCGCATTTACCAGTGGCGTATATAGCGTAGCACGTGTAAGCAAAAGCATAACAAATATACATATATATACGTACACATCGATATTGTTTGGATAGGCATAATTTAAAAGCTTATTTACGCATGTGCTAATTCGTTACTCATGTATATATGCATGCATATTTGCTTTGTAACATTTTATTGTAAGTTTATTAGCGAAGTCACAATCTATATTATAAATTTAACATGAAAAATATGAACGGCAGAATGATAAATTACAATTCGTAATACAAGTATAAGTTATAATGCAAGATTGCAAATAATGAAGCTATTAAATATTGGCGACTACGATTGAATCCCAGAGTTTGTTTTGATCCTCCTATCTCTTAAGCTTTGCGCATAACATCAAATTCATGTGGAAACTTTTGTTATTGCAACTATAGCAAAGCTCAGTAGTAAGATTTTGGAATACACAGGGGAAGTGATTTGCAGTGCGAACAAGAAAATGTTACATTGTATTAAATTTTGTACAACAAACCAAGAAACAAAGGTATAAAAAAAACTGATTCATCCATGAATGTGCATATAATAACGGTATAATTGATAAAACTAAATAGAAATGCGTTATTTAATTTAAATATATTGTGAAGGAACTCAAATTTCTTTACAATAATTATCGTAACAGACTTTTTGCAAGAAGTGAGACAACTCAATATATCTCAATATTTTTCTGACACATGATTAACAACTTGAATGCGATGCCTTCGTCAAGTTTGCCCATCCAAGCACAATACGTAACAACGTTTAGTAAAAAAAAATCAATATTTCAAGCGGACAAGGAATTCTCGAGGACCAAATCAGTTTTTCCCAATGTTGCTCGCGAGTCTACGAATAGTCATGGTATACGCCACCAAATTTGCCTATACAGAAACGTATATTCCAATTTAACCTGTCCCATCGGACTCGGTTATGAAAATAAAAGCAGACGACTCATAACGTACGGACGTTCGCGAGCAAGCTTCGGGGAGACCGACACACTGCACGCGCGTTATAATGCACCGGGCGAACGATCGGCCGATGCCGCGACACATAAAAAATGTAATCCGAGCGCGAGCCGCGCGTGTGCGTTACTCGCTGGTATAAGAGCGTGCGCCGCCTGCGAGTCCCCGTGTATCGAAAGGTCGCTCATCTTTATTATCGCGCGCGAATATACCTATGTAACAGAACGCCGATGCCGCACAGCCAAACGTCACGATCGGTATATATAGGTAAACGTGCCGAAAGGCAAAACTCACGTAAACACTGTTGAGCAGGTACTCCATCGCGTCCGTGTACCCCAGGCTTCCAAATCTCCAAAAGAATCTTCGCTCCGACTCTATATATAATACAAAACTGCCTCGTATAGCAGGCGGACAGGCACACACGGACAGACAGACAGACAGAGAGAGCGAGTGAGCGAGAGAGAGAGTGAGAAAGACACTTGCGTCTACGCGTCGCGGAGCGAGTACAGAGCAGAGCTTCGCGCTGAGGGAAATCGAGATCGGCGAAGCGCGCGCTCCGCGAGCAACTGACGATCCGGGGACGAGGAGTAGGCCTCGCGCGCCGCACGTGTTGCACGCCTGACGCCGGCTCCCCGGTATAATACGAGTGTATCGCGGGGACGTAGGCGGGGAGGGAAGAGGCGCACGCGGCGGATAGGCGCTCGCAGCGATGGGGAGAGGCGGCGGCAGCAGCAGCAGCAGCAGCAGCAGCAGCAACAGCAACAGCCTCGCGGAGCAGCTTTATCGCGACGATGCCGAGAGCTGATCGGGACGCTGCAGGGGACACGTACACTGTAATGCGCGAGTCGTTCGCCCGGATGCGCCGCTGTATATCTCCGAGAACACCAAAACGCGCCTTTTTGGGCCACTCGGGAGATTGTGGACTATCCTACTCTGGTTTTCCTGGGATCGCTGGGAGCTTCCAAAGGGAAGCGATGCGAGATTGATATCGGTTCTGCTTCGCGCCTCTACTACAAAGTTGTATTTTTTTTTTTTTTTTTTTATTACTGTATAAATCAATCGATCACCGCTATCAATTACTTAAATTAATCAAAATTATCTTTCTTATCACTCTTGAAAACGTCACGTACAATGACGACATCATTGTTGTCGCTCATCGTACCATCAATTCTAATACTTAGCAACGTAATACCTACGATGTAAAAAAGACCTGCTGCTAATTGCTTTAGCGAGTTTACTTGCTCCGAGAGGGTCTCAATTTTTTTCAGCACTGTATATTTCGATATGCAATTTAATAAATAAATCGCCCGGTAATAATATATAAGCGACTCCGAAATCTAAACTCAAAGACAAACTCCATTCAAAATACCTACAATCAAATCTCTTAAAAAAAGATGCAATTCTCTTAAACATTTAATCAGTTCTTAAATTAGTTAGATTCAAAATATAAGTATAAGAAATCGCAAAATAAATATCAAAGATCATTTTAACGGATATAACGAAAAAAAAATGAGATCATATAACATATACGCGCACATACAAAGACATTTGTACACGACACATATTTTCGGATAACCGCGCTGGGCCATAATTATATTGAAATTCATTAAGGGGATGTACGACCCTCCCAAGTCACACACATTCCCTTAAAAAAAACAACGCTTTCTCTTTGAGAAAACAAAAGATACACACAAAATTTACTTTATCACATCGAAACTACAATAAGGTAGGTATAACGTTTAGGATAGTTCTATAGTACACAAACACTTCATAAGCTTTTATTTTAGAATTAAGATGGCTTCAGCGCATAGAGTCAAAAATTATGGTTGCTCCTGACGGCCCCGAATATTTTACTTTATTTTTGACATAAATAGCTTGAAAATATATATAAGGATGAAACAGATGTGCTATATTATAGATTTATTTTGATATATATTATTCAACAACTTTTTAAACCATTCGTTAACGTACAGTTTTTTGTTCGTATTCTTATTCTTTGAAACCTTAAATATGTATCTGTAGTTTTCTGAATTATGAATCTATATATTTTTATATATGAGAAAAATTGAAATAATGCATTTAAAACGGACTATCTCCGTAAAAACCCATACTAATTTTTTTAATTTCTTAATTTCTTTTTCAAAATTTAATCAAACTCCCTTAAATTTTTCTTACACATAGTCACGTACGATAGTTTTCATTGTGAATTTTTTCAATGAATTCTGTATATTTTTTTTTATAATAAGTCGTTGAAACCATCTTAATAAAATAGAAAATTCTAACAGTATAGATTATCCAATTACACGATGCTATTACTTACAAGGCCACATTTTTTCTTGTTTGTAAATAGTCTTTTTATTCCAATCGCTACAACAAATAGTCGGTTGTGGGTTACAGTTGTAATATAATCTCAGCATCCTCGGTCGAGCTACGACTCAGACATAAATTTTTCTATTGTATTGGCGCCATACAGTCGCATTAGCCACATTAAACATTTTATTTTTAACATACATGTTATCTATCTATAGTACTGGACTAGTGATTCCACCTTATGTATTTTATCAGTTCGTGAGAATATATTCTGTTACAAAAATGTATTTCAATATTTAAGGACGCTTGGCAGTAATTTAGAAAATGTCAAAAAAATTCTGAAAATTTAACATGTTATTAGTATAAAAAAAAATCATTCACTTATTAAAAGTGTTAAAAAAATTTACAGCTTAAATTAGACGATAAGAATTTTAATATTGAGTTCGCACATTAAATAAGTGACTATTTTTTGTATAAAACCTTTGCGCTCCATAAAAGTACGTGTTAAATTTCTTTTATTTCTCTTTGATTTGTTTAACAATGAAACGGTAAATAAATCTGAAAAAATCATGGAATAGTTTTTTTATCTATGTATAACATATTAAATTTTCAAAATTATTTAACTTTTTCGAAATTAATGCCAAACATCCTTAAATAATAAAGTTACAAATTATTGTTTTAACCTTTTGATAAGCAGTATTATATGCTTTGTGCCTAATTACTCCAATATTTTCAACCAATAAGATATGCTCTTTTGACTCCGAGATATACCAATAGCCTGATACATCAAAACAACAAAATTTTTAGTATCCCTGCTAAATGCTACCTAGCTTTGAGAAAAAGCACGGTAAAATACGATGTTAGATTATAATTCAGAATTTATTTTTATTTTAAAATTTACATACAACTAACTAAAATTTTTAAGCCTTAATTTCTTATATTATAATGAAATTCAAGCAAAGTTGTGAACATATTTTTACATCTTCTACAATCTATGCAACCCAAGTTTATAACTTCAATTAAAATAAAAGCTTATAGATGCTTAGTTTTAAAAGTTTCAGCGTTTTAAAAATTGAAATACTTAAGTAGTAGTTTTCGATACAAGGATGTAAGATAGATTTGTAACTGTACTACGAAACTGTAATATGCATAAATGTGAAACAATAAGTTTTATACGTGAAATACGGATTTTACATGCGTGAAATGCTACTTTATGTTTCGAGTGCACTTGAATGTGTAAAAAGTATAGCATTTTATGCACTAGCTGCTATTATGTACTTTACATATTAAGACAAAAATATAGAATCATTCTTTGCAAAATATTTAAACCTAAAATAGTTAACTGAGTGTATACTTTTTTTTATAATTATTGATAATTATTCATTATGTAAGTGGCTATCAAAGATTTACTATGTTTAAAGCCGTTTAATTTGGAAGACAAATAGCTTGTTACAAATACGAAGGACGTGTAAATAGTTTACCTTACACATGTGATAGGTACCTTGGTCTATACCGAAACATTATAAAGAATAAAATACTTCACCTCACAACAGTTGTAGCGTTCGCAAAAGATATTCTTACATTTGCACTGAAAAATGTATCGACCTGCATGATCTAAGAGGACGCATATACCATAATGCACGGTATTTTATATGTACTCTATATTATAGGCTTGTTTAATTTTTTCACGTGTTTCCATCTAAGAAATATTCAGCAAAAAAACGTAATATTTAAGCATTAATTTTTTTTCACCGCCAAGATACTACAAAAACCTAAAATCCATTTAAGAAGAACTAATCGGAAACATAAATAGCTGTAGCAACGAAAAGCACGTACATATGTATACAATGACTAACGAAGAGATGGCCAGACATGTGAGTCCTGGATTTTCTGGAAACTTTCAGGAATTGCTTTTTGTGTAAAATATGGACTACGTCCTGGAAATAAAGATATTCACCACTCTTTATGCTCATATATACATTGTCTTGTAGTATATATATGTATACTAATGCATAAAAGCAGTATAATTTACCGAATATCTTCCAAAATATGACCCATTCAAAAGAACTCTGTGACACGGATTTCATTATTTTGCACAAAATCCTTGTAAGTAAGAGTTCTCAAGCAACCTACAATAAAGTGAGATAATTCTACCTGGCTTTATTTATTCCAACTAAAAATCTTTGAAATGCCGCCATCAAGGAAGTGTCACATCGAGTAAACGACTTGAATATTATGGACTTGCCATTTTTTTAAAAAGAAAAACGTATCGCTATCTTCAGTTTCTTAAGAAGTCAGTACTATCTACTGCCAAGGTTGCGCGTTCCTAGTTTGACTCGGAATATCATTACATCATCGCGCGACTGTGCCCAATGCTACTCATTAATGAATAGGCGCCGATTTTCGGCTTTTGAGCGATTACTTATTCAATCGCTGATATTTATGAGGACTTTGGCAGGCCTATCAGTACGAAATAAGCCCATAAAACGATGGCAGTATAAAAATAGAATGCACACGTGATTGTAGAAGTTTATTAAAATAAACTATTTTTTCGTAAGAAATATTCATTTTTCATGTATTATTATTTAAAGAACACGTTTCACATTTTTATACAATTGACGTTGGAATTGATACTATATTACTGTGTTTCTTGTAATGAAAAATTTTCGTTAGAGATGTTAGCATCGTTTGTTGGATCGACTTGAAGCATTCGTTATATCCTCATGGTATGCATTAATATGGATGTCCCATTACAAGAAAAATAAATACTCAAGGTTATAATTAAGCTTGCTTTTAATTGCACGTTAATATAAAATGTGCCCTTGAATATAAAAATAATAATTAATCTATTTTATCAATAGTAATGTTTACTATAATTTTATACCAGTCTAATCTAAAAGTCACAAGTTTGACATGATTGTTAGGCTCTCGTGTATAAAATATTTCTATCACTCCCCATATTGTACGTGATTTAAGGTAGAAAATATTGTTCGACACTAGTGATGAGCCACATTTAATTCAATAGAGAAAAGTTTTGTTTTTTAAAGCTGTACAAATTGAAAATTAAAAAATTAAAAAGAAATTAATATTTTTATTTTAATACCCAAGAAGAAGTCTTTTTAGCTTATGTAAGTGTTTTAAATCGTTTTTCCATTGTTATTCTAAAATGATTCGGTCCTAGCTAAACATTTCAATAAAGAAAAGTTTAGTTTTTTATTAAAAAAAATTAATATTTTTTATGTTAATGTCCAAAAAGCGGGTTTTTTAGCCAATTTTAGCATTTTTGGCTGTTTTTTTTTTCTGTTATCTTCCAAGGAATTGGTTTTAAAAGAAAGTTTACTATACAAAAGGAATATATTTTTTTAGTTTTTGAACTTAGTGATTTTATACTTCAAGAAAAATTTTTTTTTTCAAGTTGTAGCTAAAAGCCAATTTTTCGAGATTTTGAAAAGGTGTGCCATTCCGAAGCCTTTCAATGGATACAGCCCAAAACAGGAACGTTTCTATTCTATAATATAAGTTAATCTCCAAAGTTTCGGCTCGATCCGTCAAAAATTCACGGAGAAAATCTGTTAACTTGATAACATATATTCATAAATTCTTACTAAAAAGAAATGGCTTAAAATCAATTTCTATCGTAATAAAAATTTGTTTTGTGCTAAAATATGAGACTTTTGGAGTTTGACACTTTTTGCAATGAGGAAAATATAAGGCACTTCCTATAGCGATCATGCCTAAAAATATAATGATGGTTAAATGATGATTTAAAACTTTTAAAGACATAATATCTAATTTATAAACACATGTAAGAAAAAATTGAACTTACGAATATGGAAGTAAAATATATCAAATCTATGGGCAGACACGTATCTAAATACGTAAAACTTAGGTTACATGCAACTTTTTAAAGTAGAATGTCTATGATTTTTTATTTAATACTTTGGTAGCTTAGAATTAAAATACATTAATTAGCTACAATTTTTCTTTTAATATTAAAACCAAAATTAAACGAAAATTAATTAATTCATTCTGGGAAGTTCAAACTTGATCTAGGTAATATGAATGCATAAATATAGAACTAAGACGTTTTAACTGTCAAACTTATTATTTTAGAGAAAAAAATTTAATCCAAAGATTTTACAAATTAAAATTTTATTTTTTTGACCTTCTGGTCCGAAAAACCAGCGAGTCATGTAAGAACTTTGTTTAGACTATATAAATTTTTGGACACTTTCTACTAGTGAAAAATAAATTTCTAGTAAAAAAAAAATATTAAAACTAAAAATAAATTAATAGTGAAAAACAAATAGTAGTAGTCACTAGTATTATAAATTTAGTATTTAATTTTTTGTTACGTTAAATAATTCAGAGGTGCCATAAGAAATTAGGTCAGGGTACTCTCGTCTACGCAACTTATTGCCATATTGATTTGTTATACCTTTTATTTTTAAAATGCGGTAAACTGTTTCTCTCTTGACAGTAAGATTATATTTCTTAAATTTGACCCATAATGCTCTATATCCTATATTATAACCTCATGAATAAAGCTCTTCTATTATAGCCGTAACGATATCTACGACGTTAAATACTTCACAATTTGTCCTTTTTAGACCTAGCCAAAAGATACCATAACCATGATAGTATTTTTTTAATTGTACTTACTTTTTAATTGTATATATTTATACTACGCTTCGATTAGAAGATATCTTGGATGTTTTACTGACTAAGATTTATATGAAAATGGTTTTTGGATAAGACACTGGAGCATGATTTCAATAATCTGCATAAATAATCAATTAAAACTAGTTAATTTACTAATTATAATAATTAATATAAGAATAAGAATTTGAAATACATTACATATCCAATAGCTATATACTTTTTAGAGTTTTTTGTCTCGATTCTGGAAGTTGTTACAGAAAAAATGAAACTTTCTTTTGATGAAGCCTCTATTTTCATAAATATTATAAGCTTATAATTAACACTGTTATTCCAAGGTCTGATTCTTGATTAAATCTAATCTATAAAGCCATTCTTAAAAAACACTTAAATAAAATCTTTTGGCTAGTTCACGTGACTCTATCCGAATTTGATTTGAATGAATAGCACCGTCTTTCTCTTCTCCGTGCAAGCTCTATTATTTTACAAGCTGCACGCGCGCTGTAGGGAGAGCTACACGCTACTACGGAGCATCAAGCTGCGTTCAACTCGATAGTGCTCAAAGAATATTCAGTAAAATATTCCTAAAATGCTCAGGGAGATTCTTCGAGTCTTCTAGATTCCTACGTATATTGTTAAAAGTAAAAAAGTGCTTCTGTTTATTTGAAAAAAAAACGGATTCTATGCTTTTTTTACGTTTTTGTTGATAACTTTTAAAAATGGTCATTAACCCTGGGACCCTAAAGTACTAATCAATTCAGAATTAAACTATAGCTTTCATTCCAATAGATACATATTGGTTTGTATTGTTTCTTTCTACGTTATTTTTAAAAGTAAAGTCTATTTTACACGTTATTTTTGAATCTATTAAAATGAAAGTTAGTTTAAAAGTTATTAACAAAAACGTAAAAAATAGTACATTACGATGCACATACAAGTGGCATAAGTAGCCCTTTACGGCATAGCGTGTATCAACGCTCGAGCGTAGCGAGGGCGCTAAACACCGTACTATGAAAGACTACTTATGACACGAGTATTGTATACTTATTTATAGCACTGTCTATCATTATTTCGCAGTGCTTATCGCCCTCGCTACGCTCGGGCTTTACCGCACGGTGCAAAAATGGACTGCTTACGACACGAATAGGCGTGAAAGCGGATTTATGGCAGGTAGTGCTATAAACACTTTTTTACTTTTAATGATATACGTAGGAATCTAGAATACTCGAAGAATCTCCCTGAATTTTTTGGGAATATTTTACTGAATATTCTTTGAGCACCAGCGAGTTGAACGCAGCTTGATGCTCCGTAATAGCGTGCCCCCAACTTGATACGGCACCCACCACCTGAGCCATCTTGAAGACCTGTATATAGTATGGTGCACGACAAGGCGAATGAGAGGCCCTGATGAAGAGGTTAACCCGAAGTAAGGCCGACCATAACTGTACCCTACTTGATTGTTAATTAATCTTTGTTTCGATCTTAAGGGTCAATGATCAAGAAGAAAAAAAAACTTTTTATCTTCAGTTTTAAGAAAACTCTGCGACGTTTCGCCGGTATGGATGCCGGCCTCCTCAGGTTATTTTATTTAAAACACAGAAACACATTACACTATTGTAAAATGAACAATATGTTATAAAAAGCAAATATTTACCAAGTAACAATAATTTTTTCTATCTACTACATATTCTCTAATACTAAAGTTAATTTTGATGTGCGCCAAATATGGCTTGTCACTGTACCGTTTTCGTACGTGTTGAATTCAAAACTGTATACAAACTTTTATCGTTGGCTGAAATACATAATTATCACTTAGTCAATTCTCGGAAACATTCTATTTAGCTTCCTATATTGGCGATTTAAAAATTGTGTGTCTTCTACTCTATTAATAGTATTGTCATCCATGTTTATATACAACATTTCTGACATTAGTCGTTTTTTGTAATTAGGTTCTCTATCTAAAATTTTCACATTTTCCCAGTCAAATGCATGTAAACTATTTTGAACAATATGTGATGGAACTGGGAGTGAGCTACTCTTACAATTTTTATGTTCATTAATTTTCTCTTTTAATGTTCTTTTCGTTTGACCAATATAAGAAGCTGCACAATCTTTGCACTTAAAACTATATACTACATTCGTCTCATCCCATTTTTGTGATTTATCTTTCCCTAATTTTACTATAGTATTTAATTTTTTGTTTAGCTTTGGAACTAACCGAATATTATATTTATAGAATTTTGTGCGACATTTTTTGAAAAATTCTTCATTATATGGAAGTGCTATTGTACATACAGGTTTACCTTTACTGGATTTTTTTTTCTGTGTAGAAAATGATATTTTTCTAATTCTATTTTTTATACAATTGTTAATGAACTCAATCGGATATTTATTTTTACAGAGAATGTCTTTTACTATTTTTAGATTGTTCTCGTGAAATTCTTCGTCTGATAATAATATAGCTCTGTCTACTAAATTTGATACAATATTTCGCTTTTGGTGTAAAGTATGGTTAGACAAATAATTTAAAATTCTACCTGTACATGTTGATTTTTGATACCAATTTTTCTTTTTGTGACAAGCCATATTTGGCACACATCAAAATTAACTTTAGTATTAGAGAATATGTAGTAGATAGAAAAAATTATTGTTACTTGGTAAATATTTGCTTTTTATAACATATTGTTCATTTTACAATAGTGTAATGTGTTTCTGTGTTTTAAATAAAATAGCCTGAGGAGGCTGGCATCCATACCGGCGAAACGTCGCAGTTTTCTTAAAACTGAAGATAAAAAGTTTTTTTTTCTTCTTGATCATTGACCCTTAAGATCGAAACAAAGATTAATTAACAACTGCGTAAAGAATATGGAGGGTGATAATACACAATGTACCCTACTTGAGTCTTTAAAAAAGTTAGAATATTATAATTCAGGTCCTTGTATGGCATTAAATTGACTTAAAAGTAGCCAGAAAAATTTGAGGTCTTATTATTTTTAAGATTTAAATTTACTTATTTTTGTTTTTATACTGAAATTTATTATTTTTTTGGATAACCATTCCAGACCCGAACATGCAGGACCCAAAATGATAACCCGTTGAAAATGAGAAGTACAGGGCCTTAATACCGCCTCATCACGCGCCTTGTTAAGGGCCAAGACAGGTGCAATTGCAGGTCCTTATAATTGTCTTAAGGCTCCGGTTGAGAGCCCAATAAGCATCCTAATTGACTTTCTGTTCGGGTGTGGGAAAAAGGTAAGAGATGGGCTGTGATGCTTTTACGCTGTAGCCGTCTTGTGGAGATAAAGTCTCATATTTTTTACTAAAATATTATAATAGGATAGTTTTCCAGAAATTCCTGCGCGACTTCAATTTATAATTTACTATTCCCCGAAATTTCAAATGAATCGGTCAATTCGTTCAGGAGAAAACCTTGATTGACTCAAGTAATAAGTAGGAATCTGTCGATATCAGTCATCTCACGTTTTGAAAAATTGCATTTAAGCTAAAATAAAAAAGGATGCCGATGATACATGCATTTTGGTGTCAAAACCAACACCTTAAGGACTTGCGTCATCGTGCAGCACCATGTTAAAAATTGAAAGTAATCATGGACAGTGCATCTATATATATACGTATATAGAAAATTACTAGAAGGGAGTGTCAGAGCCAATTAAAATTTTAAATTTAAATAAATCCTGAATACATCTGGTAAATTTTCAAGTAAAGTTTTAAAGGTGTTATTGAAATATTCTATTGAAGCTCGCCTGAAAAAGTACACCTATATGTGGGATTTGCATAATTTCTTTATTAATTTAATCTGAATAAATTGAATTGGTCTGGTCGATCAAACAGTCCAATGGTAATGTAGGACTTAACCGGTATAACACGATTACCGACCATTATAGTTTCGAACTTTTTTCATTTAATTTTCAATATTTAAACATTTTTCGAGTTGATCCCAGGACTCTGTAGTCCACAAAAATGGACTTAACTTGCAAAAAGTTAAAATATTGAAAATTGAACGCAAAAAGTATGAAAACGTAAATGTCGGTTACTTTTCTCGTGCGGCTGCTCCTTAACAGCATAGACAAGGATAATTTGTTAAAAATTTACTTTTAGACAAGCACTTTGGTCACTAAGATGACTAAGGTAATGGTTTTGATGCCAACGTTTTTACTTTCTTAACAAAAAAATTATAAATGGAGATAAGTAAAAAGATTAGAATTATGATTATATGTAAATGTATTCCTTTTGTCTTTTTGAAAAATTAATATTATTAATTTGATTTATATTTGATTAAGAAACATTATACAGCATCACTTTTGGTACAACCAAAACTTTAGCATTAAAACTTACAATCTACAAAATATTTTACATGATTTTATTTGAAAATAAAATCCTTATAAATAAATGTTAATTTATTAATAAGCATAAAAATAGTTACATTATTTTAGTTGTTCATGCCAATATTCTTTAAGTAACTATTACCATTGCTATCTTACCAACTGTATATAGTCAGTATTATACCAAATTTAATGCTATTTTAAGAAAAAGTGAGTACATGTTGAAACACAATTTCACTGCAGAAGAAAAATAAATGTTATATTTTTAAAAAGCCTAGACAAAATAGGGTAGGTAGGGTACATAGAATACAACACAATGCACTAAATAGTTTTAAAAATATATTATTTCATGAAGGTAGATTACAATAAAATTTTCATAAATGAACAATTTCATTTAAATTGTTAAGTAAGCTGAAAAATACTAAAAGTCAACAACACTAATAAATGAATTATAAATTAGGATTGGTAAATAACATTTGAAAAAAAGACTTAAGTTTTATAATATATAAAATAAATTAAATCCTTATACTTAGCATTTTATATCACTATCAAATTTAGATAGGTGTGATTTAAAATTATTGGCTCATTTACAATTTAGAACAAATATAGAATAGTTTGGTAAAGTATACAAATACAGCTTATTTTGAATAATCAAAGTGTAAACAAAACTTTTCTTAACAGAAATTCAAATCAAAGAAAAACTTGAGTATATTTAGAACTTTGAAATTCTATCTTCTAAAATTAATACTTACAATTTTATAAAAAAAAATTGTTTGTGAACACAAAATTTAAACTTTATTCAAGTTAAAAATTAAACATTGATATTTTTTATTTATTAATGACTTATATAAATATATAGAAACGAGAATATCAAAATGTTGGTTTACTATTTATAGATTCATTATTCATTAAAAGTGTATACTATAAAATAGTAATTGTTCTCAACTTTTGAAAAGCATATTAATATGTGCACATAGAATAATAAAGTTCGCAATCATACCGTGCATGTTTCAAAACGTTTAACCTTAACCTTAAAACATTCATCAAGCGCGCACAAAATTTGCAAAAACCCAAGCATGTAAGTAGTTGAACAATACACTGCAATCAACTCAAGCAGAGTGTAAAAAAAAGATATAGAAAATCAAGTGATAACATAATTATCTCGTTCGTGTCGTAGAGTTCGTGCAGCGATAAGTTAAAAGGCACGCGAAAACAGAACGTTCGTGTCACCCCGGAAAGATGCTTACCTTTCTGTCGTCGACTGTCAGCATCTTCTCACTTGTGGAATATCTCGTATAGTTCTTGAATCGACGAAATAATTGAGCCTCTATGAGACGTGAATCCCAATTGTTAGCCCAAACTAATTCACGCGTAGCGTCGTCGTCCTCTATGAAACTTCAAAGAGCAGCGAGGAAGGTCGCCAGGGGGTCGAAAATTATAAACGCGACGCGCCGCTTGCTAGCCTTGAAAGAAAATGATGACGTTTCGCACAGCAAAAATTAATTCGTGTAGATCTTGAATTGTATATATGTGTGAGTGGACCCGGTGGCCGTACTTCGTTCTCACTTCTCAGAGTATACATACTGTATAGTGCCTATTACCAAAATGCCGGTACGTAGGACTTAAGTTACGTTACGTTCTGATTCTTTTTATCGATCATTGGTTAAGCTGGTTTCTACTATTTCTATAAGATAATAATAGTGCCATGTTAGTTTTCTCGAAGGTTAAGCTAGATCTATTTATTTAGGCTAACCAAAACAAATATCGCTTGTAAGGTTGACATTTAACCAATCTCCTTTTTTTAACAGTATTAATAATTTTCTGAATCATGACATCAAGCTACTATTTTGCAATTGTTGGTCACGCTGATAATCCATTATTTGAAATTGAATTTAGTAATTCTAATAAAGATACGAAGGTATGTAGTTTCAGAAAAATACTGTTCAATTTATGTTTGCAAATCACATTTATTTATCAACATCAAAATTGGAAATACAGATTTTATTATATTATCGGCCATCGCATGGCTGTAAATATAAAAATATATTAGTAAATGTGTGAAGTGATTGACTGTCAATGAACATGTTTTGAAAAATGGTTACTTTATTTTTAATATTTTGAGACATTTTGGAAGCTTAATAACTGTATACCTCCATCATCAGGCTTAATAAAACAATGTTCAGCACACGATGATTTCAATATTAATATAACTGGCCAAAATACTATAAAGTGATCCTTTTCCAAATTTGTTCATGGATCAATGACCTTACTTATTTATTAAAAACTATTAAACAATGAATACGTTCTATAAAGCTATATTGTTATAAAATAATTTCTTCTTATTAACTTAATTAAATCTGATATTTCCACCATGCATTTTTTATTTCCATGACATTTAACTTCTCTTGCACAAATATTTAATAGATACTTCATTCAGCAACTTATACAGAAATAATATTAAAAACTGCAGAACATTTCTTATTGTATAAAATTGTTAATTTATCATTAATAATTTGTTTCTAAAATTATGAAGTTCTAAATTTAAAATTGTAACACAAAATGATTTAATCAAAAATAAAAATAAAATGGTTTTATGTTAATTACAGAAAGAGGATCATACCCATCTAAGCCAATTTATAGCTCATGCTGCACTTGACTTAGTAGACGAGCATATATGGAAAACTACTAATATGCATCTAAAAGTTGTAGATAAATTTAATCAATGGTTCGTTAGTGCTTTTGTTACTGCAACCCATATACGTTTTATAATGGTTCACGATAGTAAAAATGATGATGGAATAAAAAATTTCTTTAATGAAATGTACGAGACTTATATTAAGGTAATAATGCTTATAAAAACTCTAGTGATAATAAGTTTGTTGAAAATCTAGATTACATTTTAAGTGAAACAGTAATATAATTAC